>LNAR01002068.1:0-61372 GCA_001630585.1 Pseudogymnoascus sp. BL549 | reverse complement strand
GTTGTTGTTGAGTAAGGGGCTTCGGAGTAAGTTTGCGTTGAGTAGTTTTGAGTGTTGAGTTTGTCGGAAGTGCTGTTCTCCTGGCCGAAAAATCTCCGCAGAAATGGCCCACAGCAGCAGTGGGCGAGATAAGGGTGGAGTTTGGGATAGGGATGGGAAAACAACGCGTATTTGTTATGTTCTTGCAGCCAGGGCTGGTGGCAGACCGGTCTGAGTCTTGTGCTGGCCTGCTGGATATACTTTGACTCAATCGTGCTTTGCATGCCAGTATGCCTAGCAAATATTTGCATTCTGAATGATAGCAAGTCTGGTAGCTCTTTGTAGTTTGAATGGTAGGAAGATTGATAACTCTCTGTAATTATGGCCCTTTATTGCTCTGACAGTATGCCTGTATACACTGTTCTCTTCGTCGATAATGTGTCCACGATGCCCCTGCGAAGCCCAGAACTCATAGAATTTCCATCTCTTTCTCCAGACATTTTATCCTCGAGTATCTATTCTTATCCAGGAGCTCTCAAGTCCATCATCTGAACGCTTCGTAAGACATTAAATAGTCTAGAGAGCAATTGCAATAGCCAGGAGTGCTGTTTTTGTTTGATAATGGCAGAGATATGCTCGATGCTGATGCTTGATTCAGGTAAATTGTATAGTTTCATTAATTATTACTGAACAACGATAGATATAAACGTCGCTCCGAATGTCTCCTCTCGAATACATTCTTCATATCACTTCCATCAAACCTATATCTCCAACTTCTCAACTCCCACGAGCTCTGCCTCCGCATTCAAAGCGTCGATTTCAGCCTGCACGAACGGGATTCCATCAGCAAACCTCCTCTCCATCGTGTCCTGCTCGATTTCTCCAGGGAAAAATATCCTATCTACGCCAGCCATCTTCTCGCTGCCCACGACCTTCTGATACAATGTGTCCATCCTCTCCTTGAAAGTCTCAAGATCCATAAACAAGTCCGGCTTGATAGCCACCAAGAAATGGCCCACGTCCGCTGGCTTCGACGGATCATACGGGCCCGTCACTCCTCCAGCAAAAGCACTGCCCGACAAAACTCCCGAAAACACATCCATCATCACCGCCAGCCCACTGCCCTTCGGTCCTCCCATCGGTAGCATAACACCCTTCAACGCCTCCGCCGGGTCCTCCGTCGGTCTGCCCTCTCCATCCAACGCCCAATCCCCCGGAACCTTCTCCCCACGCCTCAGCGCCTTATAAATCTTCCCCCTCGCCGCGATACTCGGAGCCATATCCAAAATAAACGGCTTCGTCTTCCCCGCCGGCGCACCCGCTGCAATCGGGCTCACACCCATCAACTTCTCGCGCCCGCCCCACGCTGGCAGCGCCGGCGACGAGTTCGTGAATACCAACGACATCAGACCCGCGTCGAGCGCCTGCTGCACCAACCACGCAGACATACCGAAGTGGTTGGAGTGGCTGATCGATACCATGCCGATGCCGTAGACCTTTGCGGCTGCGATGGCGGACTCCATACCCGCGTGGGCGGAGACGAAGCCGAAGGCATTCTTGCCGTCGATGTGTGCGACGACGGGGGTGGTTTGGGTTAATACTGGCTCGGCGGTGGGAGAGAGGACGCCGCTGCGGATACGGGCTAGGTAGGAGGGAAGGCGCTGCGAGCCGTGCGTGTCTATGCCGCGAAGGTCGGCTAGGACGAGGGCACGCGCGATGATGGTGGCGTGGGCGGGGGAGACGGAGTTGGCTTCCAAGAGTCTTTGGGTGAAGGACTCTAGGGAGGCAGATGTGACGTGAGTCATGATCTGTTGCGGTTCTGGTTCTGTGGCCATGGTGATGAGGCTCTGGCGGCGGATAGAGGTTAGGTGAGTGGCTTTCCTAGTTCAACTTTTGCTGGGAGGATTGAAGAGGTGGGAATAGATCCAGTGGATGCGCAAATATGAGTTCTGGAGATATTGAGGGAGTTTGATCTGGAGAAGGTTAGTCGTTGAGATTGGAAAGCTTTCTGGTTGATGTGCGGGGCAGACCGAGTTAGATTCTACCCCACAATGGTTAGTCGTCTCTCTTATAGTCCGATATACGGAGGCACGGTCACGGCTAGTAATAGCTCATACGGAATATCAGAGGAATTTTATCTATCTCATGAGCTTCTTCATTGGCCCTTCGATACAGTTTCAAAGCTCTACGTGGGATATAATTTGCGGAGTGGCCAGAAGTGTGGTCCAAAAACGGACAAGGGAAGCTTTGGAGAATGCGGGGATTTGGGGGTCTTCGCCCCCGCAAAGACGAATTCCCCAGCAGATCACCGTTACATCTCAGGTGTTTTCTATGTGGTGCCTTCACAGTTTACTTTATAATTTGAAATCGAAAATACAGAGTTCGCGCCAAGCTATATTCTCTCCTTGGGAATATATTTGAGACTTGGGCGCAAGGGGCGACATATCTAGCTGGAGGGTCGAACCTACCTTGCCAAACCCAGCTGCTACAGCTGGCGGAAAGCATCAAGTGATACATATAATAGCCTCTGGCTATATACTTGGGTCTGTTTTCGAGATTGGCTGTTTGGCGGTTGTGGTTGGTGGACACTTGTGGTTGGACAGCGCTTCCCAGGCGCAGAAAGCGCATCGGGGCCGCGTATATACAGTTCAATCCAAATACAAAGTAGCGCACAATCAGCAGGCTGGAATAGTAGACCAATAGCTCATATATTGCTTCTATTTGACGAGATATAAAGGGATTGTATCGAACACTTCGAACTGCTCTGTCAGGTGTTATTCAAGAGTAGTAGATACGGAACGCTTGTTTTGTCTCCCGTTCGACATTGAAGAGTCCTAATGAAAGGACCTTCACATCTCACATCGCCATAGAAGCCGCGGTGCTACACAATGGTCAAACGGGTTGTATTTCGAAAAAGAAGAAGAAGGAATCCCCAGCCGAAGAGATCGTGAAGATATTGCTGCATAGTGGGGCGTCTTGCTTATGTAACGCCGCTAAAATCGTCGATTCCTCATCCGAAAAACTTCGTTGCCTACAACTCCTCCCACAAACTTTTGGTTCTTTCCTCTTCTTTTCTTCAATATCCAAAAACCATGGAATCCCTCGCTGGTACAAGCTGGGATGTCGTGATTGAGGGGACGGGACTGCAGCAGTCCCTACTGGCACTGTGAGTGCCTCTGGCCTAGCTTTGCTTTGCTCAAGTCATGTCTGACTGACGCAGCCTGTGAAGGGCTATGTCGCGATCGGACAAGAAGGTGCTTCATGTCGATGGGAATAACTACTATGGTGGCCCCGAAGCTGCCTTTAGCTTACAGGAAGCGGAGAGTTGGGCGGAGAGCCTAGCAGGTACGATGTGAAGCTGAAGGTTCCCTGAAGCTCAGTCCACTAATGCCAGCTTAGCTAGCCCCAACGCACCATTCTCCAACGTGTCATGGCGGAAAGCAGACACAAGCGCGACGAGTGCGAAGAAGCTGTCCCCTTCACGGACGTACACTCTTACGCTCTCGCCGCAGATCATATATGCCAAATCCAAGCTCGTCGCGCAGCTGGTATCTTCACAAGTCTACCGGGAACTGGAGTTCCAGGCTGTGGGGAACTGGTGGCTATATGAAAATACACCTGGTGTTTCAGCGGCTGCGCATGAAGCTGGAACGCTGAAGCGCATGCCGAATGGTCGAGAAGATATCTTCTCGGACAGGAGCATTGACGTCAGAGCCAAACGCGGACTGATGAAGTTCATCAAGTTCGTCGTTGACTTTGAGAATCTGACAGGTGTATGGGAGACCCATGCAGATACTCCCTTCGTGGAGTTTTTGGCGTCACAGTTCCAGCTGCCTCCAGCGATGCAAACATACCTCGTTGCTTTGACCCTGTCGTTGGATCCTCCGACAGTTACATCTGTTCGATACTCCCTGCCTCGGATTGCAAGACATCTTACATCAATTGGTGTTTTTGGCCCTGGCTTCGGGGCAGTGGTTCCGAAATGGGGCGGAGGTGCGGAGATAGCACAGGTTTCATGCAGAGCTGGAGCTGTTGGAGGGGCTGTGTATGTCTTGGGCACTGGCAGTTCAGGCGCCGACGTCGGCTCGACTAGCGTTAGCCTCAAATTGTCCAACGATGAGACTGTTCAATCTGGATACTACATTTATTCGCAGGATAAGGCCAACAAGGAAACCAGCCCAGACACTCCAGCAGTTTCGAAGATGATCGCCGTCGTTTCATCCAACCTATCGTCGCTCTTTGTATCAACTGTCGAAGGTGCTCCCGTGGCAGCGGTTGCGGTCGTCGCTTTCCCCGCCGATTCGGTCGTCGTGGATGGCGAAATCTCGGCACACCCGATATTTATCATGGTGCATTCGAGCGACTCAGGGGAGTGCCCCCAAGGACAATGTAAGCTCAACTCCTTTTTCATACTGTTTATGACGCAAAGCATTTTATGATGATTCAACCTCGAATACTTATCTACATTGTCTGATACCCCTTGAAGATACAACCTCTGACAGTCTGATGAATGCTTCTCATTTACATTTTAACTATGATCCTCGTTACCGAAGACATGCTAACATAAATGATTTTAAGATGTGCTATACGCTAGTACCACCAATATTCAAAACCCAAAAGCGCGCTTGGAAGCAGCTGTGTCAAAGCTTGTGGAATCCACAGATTCTCCACAGGCAGATGCAGAAGGTTTGAAGCAGGATGCTGGTCTCTTCGAGATGTATTATGAGCAGTCCCGTTCCTCAACTTCGAACCTGGCGTCTGAAACTTCATGTGCCTTGCCGCCTTCATCCTTAGACCTGTCTTTTGACGATTCTATGCTGGATGGCGTTGAGGATGCATGGCGTCGTATTATGGGGAGCCCTGAAACGGAATCTCCTTATATGGTGTTCGAGACTCGCGAGCAATTGGGTGATGATGATGATAATGGCATGGATGGTCTATAATGACACCTGCAGAGGCGGCGCTTTAGGAGTTTGCTACATACCCATGAATGAATTATATGCTATTTTTCGAGCCTCCTGCCGATCTACCGTAGTCCGTGACACCCACCGCAAGGCAATAGTGTGTGGCAAAGCGCTTTCGGGGATGATGGGCGTCAAAATATTGCAGCCCTGCCCAAATCGTGAAGCTTCTGCCAAGCTGCCAATGTCAAAATCGCCCAAAGTGGCATAGTCAGGCCCCCTCCGCGGATGGGTTGCACGGGCCGTGATTGATCGGACGGATTTGAGCCAAGCGAATCAGCGACGCCGTGTAAGCGCCTCATGCATGAAGAAGAGATGGCCACCACCGAATAGCTCCATGCAATTGGTGGCGATAGACATGATCATCACCGCCGTCACAGTTGTTTCTGGCGACTGAGGAGAAGATCCATGTTGCCAGATCATACTGTGATCTGTGCTAGTCAAAGTCAATGGACTAACGCCGCCCTCACGCTGGCCCCCAGTGGTTTGTCTTACCGTATTGTGCTGTGTGCTGCACTTCCTCCCACTTTGTTTTCGGAGGAGATATCTGAAGTATATTGCGCTGTCTTTGCCTGTCACCTAACTCTGCTGAAGCTAAAGGTTCCCCCCCCAAGGTGCGCCGGCACCGAGTTGGCTTGCATATCTCTACGCGCCAGTCCTCCCGCATCGAAGTTTGCTAGCAGTCCAGTCACACACGGAGACTTCGGAATCCCACTCTGGAGAAGAGCCCAAGCACTCGATCGAGCTCAGTTGCATGGGAGCGGGACAATTTTCAATATTTAGCCACTCACAACCGCCGAGCTCCACGGCTGTCTGAAGCAAACTAGCCTATATCTCGATCGCATTGGCTCGATCACCAACGCTGGCTGTCAAGTCACATCTCCCCAGTCCCACACCAACCCACCAAACACACAGGGCGGCTGCAGCGATCACGGCCTAGACAGTAGTGCAGGAACATCCCTTGCTTCCGAGCGACTAGTTCGGTATCTGGTGATACATTGGGAACGACGAAAGAAGAATACTTTATCCGAGGAGTCGCAGCTTACTCTCCCTTCTTCTGCTCTCTTAGTTTTACGTGCCCAGTGTTTTTTTCTGCCTCCGGGGATTTAGACGGTTGCGTCGACGCTCGCTATATAATACTCACTTGAGGAATCTGGCATTTCTCTGTGAAGCCGCGCCGCTTTCTCCAAATACGAATCAATATACCCAGTTCTTGCGACTGAGCGTGGGCCACTCCACACCCGGCCTTCCATGAGGCGTAGCGACCACTTTTGAAGCCACACCGATAAGCTAAGCCAGAGGATTAAGAAACGAAACATAGCGACAGCGAGCGCACGAAGGATTCACACCTGACAAAACGGCGTCGGAGACGCGCCACCAGCCGCAAGATGTCGACTTTGGTAGGAAAAGGGGTGGAGGATGCGTCGAATACGGTTGCGGAATTAGCAAGGAGAGTAAACATACCAACGACGGAATCGAGTCTACCAGGCCAGATCGAAGCAAACACTGTCGATCCGTGGACGGGCGCTGGACAATATGCGCTGGGCTGGACATACTTTTGCGCCGTGATGGTGTTTCTGGTGTCGGCAACGCGCATATACCATTGGTGGACAGATAAAATGAGGCAGGCGCTGTACAAAACAGAGGCGCAGAAACTAATGCTGGCCTACTCGCCAGAGTCAGAATATGCCATGGGCAATATGGGAACAAGCAACACCGTTGACCAGCTCTTCCCGCGCGAGATTGAGAAGCCAATCCGACCAGACTACCAATCTGCTGCTTCCTCGATAAACTTCATCAATGATACGCTGGCGTTATTTCGATGGATATTTTATCGCCCGATACCCGAAATCAATTACTATAAGAAGAAGCGCCTCAGCTTTCCCTCCTTGGCAGTGGTGTGCATAATATTTATCGCATTGGCGTTTGTTGCGCTCTACTGCTTCCTACCCCAGCCTCTTTACTGGCAAAGCATGGCTTTTGGCTCTCCTCCCGTTGCCATCCGAGCTGGGATGCTGGCTGTGGCCATGACGCCGTGGATTGTGGCTTCGTCCATGAAAGCAAATCTGATAACGATGTTGACCGGGATCAGCCACGAGAGACTGAATGTCTTACATAGATGGGGCGGATACCTGTGCTTGTTCCTCGCACTCGTGCACACAGTGCCATTTTACATGCAGGCTGCCAGCGACAGCAGGGGATATGAGCAGTTCCAACTCTTGTTTCCTAACAGCAGCGGATATATCTTTGGAACGGGGATCGCCTGTATTGCGCCACTCGGATGGCTTTGCATTGGGTCTCTGCCATTTCTACGCAGCATGGCGTACGAGCTGTTCCTTGTGCTCCACATACCAGTCTCGGTGGCATATGTTGGCTTGCTATTCTGGCATTGTCGCAACTTTCTCACGTCCTGGAGTTACCTATACGCCACTGTTGCGATCTGGGCGCTCTCCTACTTCATCCGAGCGTTCAATTTGAACTGGATCAATCCTAGGAGGCTATCGTTCCTGGTTGGCGACGAAGCGGCCGTCCAGCTGATGGCCGAAAATGCAATCAAGGTCACCATTCCAACACAGATGAAGTGGCGCCCAGGCCAGTTCGTCTACCTGCGAATGCCTGGAATCTCCGTTTTCGACAACCACCCCTTCACGATTTCATCGCTGTGTAGCGAAGATTTCCCTTCTGATTACGGCGAGTTGTACCGCGACTGCACTGTAGTTTTCCGTCCATTCGGCGGTTTTACTCGCAAAGTTCTTGAGACGGCAACCGAGAAAGGTCCTTTCCAGACATATCGAGCCTACCTTGATGGGCCTTACGGCGGGATGCAAAGAGAGCTTGCAGCCTTTGAAACAGTCGTTTTGATTGCAGGAGGAAGTGGAATTACGGCAATTGTGTCACAACTCCTGAATCTCATCAAAAGGATGAGAGATGGGAAGGCGGTGACTCTTAAGATTGAAGTTATCTGGGCGCTGAAAAGACTTGAGGCTATGGATTGGTTCCGAGAGGAACTCCGCATCTGCCGCGAGTTTGCGCCACCAGATACAGTGACTTGCCAGTTCTTTGTGACGGCTGCCGTAAGGCAGAGCAGGATACAAGGATTCAGCGAGCGCGCGCCAAGGCCTCTCAGCAATATGTTCCATGACAAGCTGGACGGCTTTGTGGCAGGTATTGCATCGAAGAGAAATTCGGCGCTGATCCGAGATGAGGCGCAGGGTGATCCAGAGAGAGAGCGGGAACTGAGAGAAGAAGACCAGGATGCTATTACAGCCCTACCGCGCCAGAAGCACCTACAGCCGACCGTCTTCCCACCACCTCCAAAGCAAACTTTCAATGGTGCCCCAGCTGATCCGGGGTCTGCACGAAGGGCATCACTTAGGGCCCTAGAAGGTCACAGAGAGAGCTCGGATGATAACCACGCCGCCACACGAAACTACCTCTCGCCGAACTCATCGAGGCTCAGCAACCGTGAATTCCATTTCCCCCCTCCGTCTCCCGGCCGAAATGCGCCACACTTCCACTACGCTCCGCCATCTCCAAATCGGGCCTCCTTCTCCCCATCAGAAGGGCCCCTATCACACCAATCAACACCCTCACAAGGCTCTGACGCCTTCCCACCCCCACCCCCACAAGCACATGTCCGCACGGGCAAGTCTCTCGACCTCTCCATCACCATCCCCACAACAGGCGCACCCGCCCCCTCTGCAGCCGCAGACTTCGACTTCGGGTTCCCGAGCACACCAACCGAGTTCCAAAAGAACCTGATGCGCTTTGCCTTCGTGAACCCGCTCAAGAAGAAGGAGGGCTGGTCGACCGAGTATGGTCGCCCAGACTTGTCGTACATGCTCAAGGATATGGCGACGGGTGGCTCGGACGGGCGTGGTATCCTGGGGAGGAGGACGTGCGTGTTTGTTTGTGGACCGCCGGCGATGCGTATTGATGTCGCGAATGCGGTTGCAGGGCTACAGGCGGATATCTGGGGTGATGATAGTAAGGATGAGATCTTCCTACACACTGAGAATTATGCGATATAGGCTTCTTGGTCACCAAGGAGGGATGGGTTGTGTCTTAGCAGGGCGTATAGGGAAGGGTTCTGATATATTTATTTTATACCATAGTGACTTATACAGTCGTCTCATTTTCAACTAATTGAATACTCCAATATCCAATAATATAAGCCCTGCATTGAATGAATGGTATCCGCACCGAAACTCCACATCAAAATACTCCGTTCAAACTCTCCTCTCTTCTATCCCCTCACTCAGGCTTCGGTTCTTGTTCCGCCTCCTCCGCCCTCTCAGCATGTTGTATACCACCACTCATCCCATTTCCCTCCGTCTTATTCCTCCCCAACCTATCCCATCCCTGCAGTCCCCATCCCTTTTCTTTAAGATCCCGTTGACGCTCAACCTCAATCTTATCGTGACGCTTATTCTTCGAGTTCCAGAGGAAGGAGAAGATCACCGTAACGAGTATAAACAGCGCAATGAAGCCGACCATAATGCCGACTTCCTGCCTGACATTCGCGTTCAACGTCGGTAGCTTGGGTGTGTCGACCATTTTGGCGGATGGGGAGCTTGTTTGCTGTATTTCTCGATATATGATATATATATGGGGTTGATGTGGGGTATTTGGGGTATTTGTGGGTAACTTCGTGATAGCTTTGTATGCGGTTTTGGGGTTCAGAACATCGGGACTGGCGCGGTTTGAGGCGGAGGAGGACCCTTTATGAAGTGGAGAGCCTGCCCTTGCTTGTCATTGCGTCATAGATTGTTCCCCCTGACCCCTCGACTGGCTGGTTTCCTTAGCGTCGTGCGGGGATTATGGGGAAGGGGTGATGACGTAGTGGCGGTCGAGGGTAGTATTGCACTAGTGTAGTCGACCATTACGGACACTACTTGCGTCGCAAGGCAGTAGTGGTATAATGCGACCAGTTATAGAGTTTATAACGGCATTGTACACTGGTTGTCTCTCTATTCATACCGTCGTTGATTGATATGGAGGAGTATATCATGGCACTAGCTCGGATCACTCCGAACGACACCTCCAATGTGCAGGCCAAAGGCTACGTACTTCTCGAAACCCGTGTATTTGATAGCATCATCTCTATTATAATATATTCTATAGCTGCGAGCAAACCCTTCTATTCTACCAAAAAATTAACATCCATAGAAGCCGATGAACAAACCGAGCTATATGTTCACACACCCAAAAACAACATCCCATTTCGGGCTGTTTAAGCAATACATCGTGAAGAGTGCTCACATAGCAAAATCCACGGCCCCCTCAAACATAGCTATAAAATCCGCGTCGAACTCTCCCAGCCACTCCGGTCTGAACACCTCCTTGCTCTGTGAAACTTGTTCTTCTACCTCTTCTCCTGTCCCGCCATGGATCTCACTCCCAGAATTGGAGGCAGGGGATGCAACGTGACTTTGCTCATCTTGGAATCCATCATCCACCCGCGCCCTTTTCTCGGGCACTTGGAGTAGATCTGTCGACGCTCCTCGCTTCAAACTCGTTGGCTCATTCAAACTCGCAAGGCCACTGTTTGCCGTATACTCATCGTAGTCTATAACAGCACTCATAAAACTAGACGTTGCCTCGGGCACTCGCTCTGCTTCCTGCATTGACTCTGCTTCAGACATATTCTCTCCCCCGGGCATCTGTTCGGCTTCATAAAATAAACTGTCTGAGATATTGTCCCCAAAACCACCGAATGGAGACTTTACATCCGCCAGATCTGCCACGTATCCAGGGTATGCGTCGTCAGTAGATGCTTCGCCCTGCTCCTGAAGCCATGGCGGAGATGGAAGGTCGTCCCCACTCAAATCATCCCCGTCTTTATCTTCTCTTGGATCGATGTTCTCAAGAAATTTATCATGGGGATTCATTCCATTTCCATACTGTGCCAACGGTTTGTTGTTTCTCAGAGTCTGTACTGGTTCCGAATTCGACACGTTTGAGTGAAGAGCATGCAACTTTCTATAGTCTCTTGGAGCAACCGCTTCATAGCGGACGGGTGACCTGTTCTCAGAAAGGTCGATAATCTCCACGTCGTCGATTTGATAGTTATTCTTGTCAAGGGCTTTGAGTGCCATATGCTGGCTCATTGATTTGTCGACAGACTTCGACACTTCTGTATCCACAGTTTCCTCGGCTGTTTTCTTCACCTCTTTACCAGCATCTTGCTTTGTCTTCTTCTGCAATTTTCGTGGCTTGTCCAGCCCCTCATTACAGCATTTGTGCTTGCACGTTTTGCCGTTCTTCAATGGATTTCCCCCTCCACAAATATGATTGCACATCCATTTACCATTGACCATCTGGACTGGCTCAAGTCTCTCTGCGTTCTCGTTTTCCTCGGGATCTGCTGTTTGCCGGTTCGAGATATCATCAATATCAATGAACTGGTCAGGTAAGACATTGTCATCAGCTGTATGACTAACCAAGTTCTCTGCACTCTTGACGGCAGCGACCAAATCGTGGTCTGGTATATCATCATCCCATTCAAAATCAACACCACTGTCTCCGCCACCATCATCGGCGCGAAGAATGACCTTGGGGGCTTTCTGTGCAGGCCGTGCGACAGAGAAGAGTGATTCGGGGATATTTGGCGCTAGAATCACCGATTGAACTGTCCCAATAATCTCATCACAAGCAAGGAAACAGCTTATAGCATCACTGGGATTAGACAAATCAGTGGAGAAATGCACTTCGAACCCTTTTTCAAGACTCTTGGCATTCCCATGCCAAAAATGCGCCAGGTTCCCGTTAGAGACGCCAGCTACAAAGGTCACTGATATCTGCCGATGCCTCCAGAATGAGGCCTGTTGGTTCTTTAAGCCAAGCCGTGCCCGGACCTTGACCTTGGGAAGTTGTCCCGACTTAACGATCCTGCCCATAATCTCTGCAGTTAGTGTGAGGCGTGGGAATGCTTTCAGTGAATCCAGCAGTTTTTGGCCGTATGGTGGATTCCTACTCAGAGCCCGTTCAATCGTCGCAGAATCAGTCGTAATAAGCTTTTCAACACTATTTATCCCAGCTGTGACCAATTTCTTGACAGCAGCTGGGCCAATGTTGGGAATCTGTCTTAGCTGCAATGGCAGATGTTCCCAAAATTCCGCAGATATACTTCTTGACAACTCCAGAGCGTTCTGAGTCGCTAGTGCGTCATTATCAACAGCTTTGCAGTCGACCAGACATCGAACCAATCGATGGACGCGTTCAAATACCATTGTTTTGTCAGTCTGGTATTGCCTCCTGTTAAACTCCTTGTCGCTGGGAGTATCCACGCCACCAAGCTGGCCTTGTATGATGAGCGAGATTTTGTGGGCAGTTGTTGAGACATTATCCTTGATTGGGTACTTTATAAACGGTGATTTGTTGAATTCTCGGAATGTTGCCCGCTCTGTTGTTTTCATTCTCAGGTCTTTGAATTCCGAGGCTTGGGATATGATATGTAACTATCAAGGTTAGTTTCCAAACTCAGTCTCGTAAAGAAGCACTAACCATTTGGCCTATTCCAGCACGTTCAGGGATGCTCAGGAGTAACTGCATAGTTTCAAATTTTACCATATATTTGGACATTGCCTGACCGTATTCCGTGCATGTAAATCTTTGATTGGTTGTGACAAGCTTGGAATCTTGAAGCAACGTTATATGCCGTTCGCATACTTGTTCTAGTCTTTCGTCAGGGTCTCTGCTGCCTGTATCGCAGCTGAATTTGTAGAAAGTAGGATTTTGCCTCATTCGGACACACATGAACGTTCCGGTAAGCCAGTGCTTTGCGGAGTATAAATCATGGACGGTGCCGAGTCCAATCTCCGAGTTCAAATGCTCAATCAAATTCACATGCAACGTACTTTCGAGTACATCTTGACCAGATATCATCCTTTTATATCGGTCAATGCTGGACTGTCGTGTCATGATTATTGCAACGGCCGAATCATCAAATTGTGGCCTCCCAGCTCGCCCAAGCATCTGCATGACTTCAAGATCTGAATACTCCGAGAGGCCACCATCCTGATATCCGACTGTGCCCTTGAGAACAACCAGGTGGCAAGGAAGATTGATACCGACTGCCAGCGTTGAAGTACAACATATGACACTTATTTGGCCATTTAGATACGCTTTCTCGATTGCCATTCGATCAGTTGGGTCCAACCCAGCATGGTGGTAGGCAATTCCCCTAGCAGTTAGGTCTTGGAGGTCTTTGCTTCCCACTGGCACTCTCATGGTTGGTGAAGGCCATGCACGATCAGTAACACGGCAACTTGCCCACCACTCTACAAGTTTGGCAGCAGTATTTTCACAAGATTTTCTCGTGAAGCAGAACACAATTATTGGTTTCTTGTGTGTATACTTGGCGATAAGAGATGGTAATTTCCCATCCAAGAACGAGTCAAAGGCAAAGTCATTGATGGTGCTATCAAATCCATGAACATGCTTCTGGAGTTTAACCGGGCGGAACTCTTCTCCAAACGTCTCACGATGAGCAGGAAGGTGCGTATTCGTGTGATCTTTTCCTAACCACACGGCGATGTCGTGAGAATTGGGGACTGTTGCACTTAACGCCACAAACCGGACATTGGCACCGATAGACTTCATCCGGGAGACAACAGCTTCGAGCGTTGCTCCTCGATTTTCTTTCAAGATATGAACTTCATCAATAAGAAAAAGCTTCACTAGCTGAAGTAGCTTGACATAATCCTTCCACTTCCTAGTGATGCTATCCCATTTTTCTGGCGTCGTAACAATTATCGTTGCACTGCCAACCTTGCGCATTTCTGTTGCATCGGTATCACCGGTCAATTCAGCCGTGGTGATGTTAAGGTTTCCAAATTTCACCCCCCAATCTCGAGCCCTCTCAGAGCATAGTGATTTTGTAGGAGCCTGGTAGACAATTTTAAACTGTCCAGATGAATGTGACTCAATGAGCTTCACAATAGCAAGCTCGAGGATGGCTGTTTTACCACCGCCAGTAGGGGCAGAGACAACCAGGTTGTCATCACTCTTATAAGTTGCCGGAAAGACCTTGGATTGCACGGCATTGAAAAGCGGGAATGGAAAGATCGGCCGAAACCTGTCAGGGAGCTCACGTGTTGATACCAACTGTATACCGTTGACTATGGGAGGCGCATGAGATGGATCAAAAGCTGCCCTGGGATCTAGAGTTTCGTGTGAACTCTCTTCAAATATGGCTTGGGGCTCTGGGGTTCTCGTCCGTTGGCATGCACGAGCTTTACGGCGACTAACAATCCGTCTAGTTGGGCTTGATACCGGGAGGTTTGGAGAGGGGCTTCGACTATGATACCCAGGAGGAGTAAAAGTATGGCCAGCTGCGAGGGTTAGTATATAATTGTGCACCAGGTAACTGACCAAGAAATTACTTACATAGGTTGAAAGGTGGAGATGGCTGCTGCCTCAAAGGCTGAAGTTGACTGAATCGATTTGAGGTATAAGGGAAGGTAGATATATCCTCGGGCGACCTTGAGGATTGAGAAGTTCTGATACTTGGGGGCTGTGTGCGAAGATTTGCCAGTGTCGAAACCCTGTTTGCAATTCGATGGGCTCCATTCGGAACGCCGTAAGTATGAAGGGCCTCATCGCTCGCAGCGGTAGGTCCGTGAGCATTCAGCAAACTTCTCGGTGTGAATGAGATTCGTGGAGGTCCAATGCCATGTTGCTGAATGGCATCAGATTGAAATCCTTGTCGATCTGTGCATCCACACGATTAGACCCAGGTATGGCTTGGAGCGTCCGAATGGGCTTACCAAAGGTGTCCACCGCATATTGAGGTGGTCGTGTAGGCTGTTGCTGTGGATGTCTGAAAGAAAAGTCGTCTTGGAGGCTGCTACCATTGCTAAAGTGACGGCTGAACGTTGAATGATATGGAGGTTGAGTATTGGCACGAGAAAAGGGGGCAATAGGATACACATCATCTTCAACATTTGCACTGGCATTATCGATGATCCTTTGCATCCGTGGATCCATTGGAAACCCCATAATGAGGGAGGAGAGATAAAAGACTCAGACGAGCAGCATTGGGACGAGAGGCATTTCAGAGATGAACATATATAAATATGAGATAAGGAGAACGACGACCACTGGATAATAACTTAACTTCTCAATTGGAATGGCAGAAATTGGAAACTGAGGATACAGAGACTCAGCTGTGAGATGAGGGCAAATGTGAGGCTGAAATCGAGAAGTTGGTGGGATAGGACGGATTGGGACAAGGGGCTTTCGCCAGCTACTCCTGCTGTATTAGGAGGTAGTTGGCAGCGTCTGACATGATAACGACCACACAGATGAGAGGGCAGAACAAACCCTACAATAATACTTAAACAAATATATTTCTAAAGCTCCATCCAATATCGAACGGAAATATATCTCACATCTAGCCCACCTCAAGCTGTTTCCAAAGCTTCTTTCTAATTGGCCTTGCAGGCTTAGCTGCCCAAGATTCCTCTTATGCAAAATGTATCCCATAGGTCTAACTGCCAACCCGATACTCTTGACTCCTGGTATCACGCCGTGCCGCCGTTCGGCATTTCCGTTTCCATTTCCATTTCCATTCCGAATCCTTCCCAGTTTTGGCCCTCTTCTACTCCGCCTGTTGATGTACATGCTGACAAAAATGCAGCGAGAGAATTGACCGTTCAGTCTTCTCGCTTGCCCTTCCAAGCGCCGGGCCTCGCGTGGCCGACTGGCGAGCTTGGCCGGCTTGTGCTCAGGCCGGCCTTGCTCGTGTCCATAATGTCTAGCGGAGTAAGAAGATTCTTCTTCTCCTCAAGGGGAGTGTAGCCGTTGTCGATCGTCGTCTTCTCGTAGCTTGCAATGTTGATGGGTGGCGGACGAGCTCGGCCCTTGTCATTGAGACTGTAGAGGTATGTTGCAAAGATGACAACTGCAGTGCCAATTACAAACTATGAGAGATTAGGATCCATTTTCTCTTGGCTCGGTCTCTGTCCAGGAATGGTAGACTTACATTAAACGTAACCTTGAAGTCGAAAAACCAAACGCTGAACAAAAAGCTCAAAATAATGCTGATACTCGTCGCGAAGTTCTTTGCAATGTTATCCGCGTAGTTAATGCACATCGCAACCAAAACACCACCAAGCGCCTGGAATGCAATTGCCGTCCAAACGACCGAATTGTAGCCCACAAAAAACCCCTCTTTTGCAATTGCGCCGCCGTCTTTGTACACAACTCCAATGAGCAGAGCAGGGAAAAGTGAGTAGAATGAGAGCTGAACATTGCGTGTCCAGACAGTGATGGATGCTGAGCTATCTTTCAGGACCTTTTCAAAGTATACGCCGGTCAAACCCGAAATAACAGAAGCTGTCAAGACAGCGAAGCAGCCGAGAGAGTAATTCATGCTTGGATGGTCATAGCCAAGATCCTTGTCGATGCCTTCATAAGTAGCAGAGCGCTTTGTAAATGCCAACAGGCTTCTCTTCGTCACCTCATCTGCGGCATGCTGGGCGGCCTGTCCAACCTCGTGGAATGATCGCGGAAATGCAAATTTCGACGCATCCTCCAAAATGGTGGCATATGAGACTTTATCAGAAGATGGAAGCTGTACAATCACAACACCAATCGTGAGCAGTACAAGAGCGGTCCATTTCCGCCCAGAGAGTGTGCGTCGAAGCATAGTTACGCTGAAAAGAGCAGTGGTAAGAATCTAGAACGCATGAACTTGTCAGTTGGCTGTTCTTGCCCCAAATAATGGAGGAGCAGACCTTTAGTTGATAGAGAATTTGAAAGTGAACAGCATCCAAATTGCTCACTGCAATATACTGAAGAGAGTTCTGAAGGGTATATAACGAGGCCGGAATTGCCAGCTTCCAGCCATCTCCGGAAAACACAGAGTTGTAGAGTTGCTCAAAAAGTGCCGTAGCAGGCGTCGACGGGGGCATCGTCCGTGAAATATCGTATAATGCTATTGTTAAGCTGACGGATAGCTTGAGGACTTCGTTCAAGAGGACCGCTGTGGATGTGAAGTAGCGGTGCCCACTGACGGGCATGATGCGGGAGTAGTGCATTATCTAGTTTCTATCAGCCGCCGTTCCATTTTCTCACAATCGATAGTATGAGAATTCGGCTATTCATAATAGGAGGCCGCAGGGAGACATACGAGAATGAGGGCGGAGTTTTGGAAGGTGAGCTGAAAGCACCGAGGTTAGTATGACTTCATCAATATTAAGGGAGAGAAAGAGCTCACAGTGATCAGGGAAACATGTTTCATTGGCACCCCATAGAATGTCGCACTCTGCGACTTCTCCCCGGCTGCCATAGTGAACTTTTTTGGAAATAAATCCCAAGGTTGCGTTGAGCTTCGTCGATGCGCCCAGCAGTCTCGTCGTCAATCGGTCGCCCGTGAACCAGCCAGCAAACACACTCGCAAGCCTCTTTCCTTTCCTAAAAAAGTAAAATATGCAACGACGTCAGAGCAAGTGATAAGAGTTCCACCAAAGAATCCACTTGTAGGACGGCACAGAAGAAGAGTTGAGGAAGCGTTGTGCAGCGGCCGTGAAACCGCAGAGACAGCTGAAGGGTAAAGGGACGCACAGGGCGCAGTTCTGGAACTGTGGAGAAATCGTGACAGCGCGACAAAACGCATTCACACGCCAAAACAGGCCAAAACAGGGCTAGTCCCCAGGGGTCGGTATGTGAGCTCTCTTGGCGCCACAGCATTCATGGGGTTTAGCGCCCTTTCCCCAGTGTTTGCGACGATCTGGGTGGGCGAGATCGCGCGGTACGTACTGCACGGTTGAATAGCGTACGGAGTACCTGTGAATTTTGGGCTGCCACTGCCACTGTCGTTGTCGTTGTCCATCGCACGTATGCAAGCAAACTGTGAATAAAGGCAATCACACAGTGCTATAATAATTATATGAAAGGCTTAGATGAGCTAGTTACTCAGATATCAGCTAATAATTATTTTGGTTTAATTTACCAACTATAAACGGTCTCCCTTCCGACATTGCGGTAGTACAAGTACGACTCGACAAAATTACCCACTGTCAAGTAAGAAAGCAGCACTCCGCGGTGGCCTCATCGATAGTTCAAGGAGTTCGGGCTTTACATAAAGGGGTACGTGGATAGGGGGTGCAACTGATCCTTTTCCTGCCAGGAAGTAGCGGTCTGCTCGGACAAGGAGAGCTCCTTCCATCCGTTGGCGATGCAGCTCCTGACTCGATGCCATTGAATCCAGACCGTAGGCGAGTATGCGAGGAGGTGGAGAGCGTCACCATGACACCCAATCATCCACAGCACATCGTATCCGGTTTGGTAATCCGACGGCAATAGTGTATTTGATTGATCGCACGATTGCATTTTTTTTTACTGCCGATATCCTTCAAGTGAGGGGTGGCGACTTCAAATGTTACAAGTCACAGTTCAATGTTGGGCACAAACAAAGACGGGCGGTTGTCATCGGTATGAGCTTTATATTTCTACCATCTGTACTAGGGTAGCAGTGCTACCATCATGCTCTCCTATGCGGCGACCAGTACAATTTCCCAGTCCCATATCATTATTACCAAGACTCCTTTTCATATGCCTCCCAAGTACCTGTATACCCATCATGCGCCTTCGCGATGCATAAAAAAAGAAAAGAAAAGAAAAAACGTGTCAAGAAGATCATCGTCCCAACTATCTAGTTGCGGCTGCCCAGAAAGCGGGAGATGATGTTCTGGCTGCGGCCCATGCCCATACTCATGCTCATACCCATGCGGGCACGGCGCGAGGATTGCTGGGTGGCTTGCTCAATATCGTACATGGTGGTGATGTCCGGTTGGACTTTGCCGTGGGTGGGAGCGGCAATGTAGACTTGCTCAGGGCTCATCGTGGGAGCGACTGGCAGGTAGTATTCGTCATGGCTGGCGTACATGTCGACCTTGAGATCCTCCTGGAAGGAGTTCCTAGACGGAATGCGTGATATCGGGGTATTTGATCTGCTGCGGCTGGATTCGCGAGATGAATAGCCCGAGTAGCATCCCATGTTGTACGAGCCGGTGGTATCGGTGGTGCAGCTGCGCGAGAGATCCGGGATATCGGATGCAGACGGTGTGCGGCGCTTGAGGAACTCGGCCTTGTATGCCTTTGCTGAGTTGTACATTGCTCTTGGCTGTGCCATCGTTGGCTCACTTGTCTCCGTGCGAAGATCCTTGGACTCATCCAGGGCAGGACGCGCGATTCTCAAGGTGTGGCGTTCGGCCTCACGCTTTGCCAGGTATTCGCGGTGGCGGATCTTGATCTGTCTCTCCTCCTGAATAGCATTGCGGATGGGAGCCAAGAAAGGCTCAAAATGACCCTCAAGCTCGGCAAGGTCAAAGTTGAGGTCCCAATCCAAAAGGTACAGGAGCTGTCTCTCCATAAGGTTGACCTCATTCCTGGAGAAACCGAATTGGGAGAAATCTTGGTAAGACGTCGAAGGTACCGAGGTATACCCAGCCCAATGCTTGTTCTTTGGGGAGGAGTCGTTGAGAAATTTGGCGGAGAGGATGAGACATGCGAGGAAGATGCGGTGAGTCGTGCATCTCAAACCCTTGGCAACGGGTGGGAGCTTCTTCTTGAGACGGTGAAGGTACAAGAGAGTGGTCATCAATGTCGGGACTTGAACATTTGAGTGAATAACTAGGGAAGTGATGAACTGCTCCAGAGAAGGAATCTTGAGGTCGGCAGCCGTGAGTGCTGGTGGCGGCGTTGTCGGTGGTGTAGGGACTTGCTGAAGCTGAACCTGTTCTGTGGTGGGGAAGGTCTCACACTGGATGACAGCTTGGGCCATGTCGGCCAGGTACGAAATCATATCCTCAGTAACCGGAGTGCAGACGAAGTGCTCGAGGGCGGCATCCTGATCCTGGGGTCGGTTTGTAGAAGCCATCGCGGAAAGGTGGTAGATGGTTCTTGAAAATTCTGGTGCTTTGAATGTCGAAAGTGAGAAAATGAAGTCCAAAGGTAACCAGAAATTGTCGGTGTGCGGAAGGAGGGAAGTATCTACTGAAGAAATAAATCCACAGAAGATATAAGATGAGGCTTAGTATTGACGGGTACTTCAATACACAGCCAGGTGATTGTTGAGTGTGCGAATGGATTAAACAATAGGGAGTTCCTATTGTCTATTGGCGACAATTGGTATTGTGGTATTGTGGTGGGGGTGCGTAAGGCTGAGGCTAACAAGAAGGCTGACCGCTGAATTTCGAGAAGGACCGAGACCTGGAAGTGCCGAATAACAAGAAACGAACTTTT
Source organism: Pseudogymnoascus sp. BL549 (assembly GCA_001630585.1). Taxonomy (NCBI): domain Eukaryota; kingdom Fungi; phylum Ascomycota; class Leotiomycetes; order Thelebolales; family Thelebolaceae; genus Pseudogymnoascus; species Pseudogymnoascus sp. BL549. The sequence continues at coordinate 41,180 of LNAR01002068.1, read as the reverse complement.
TTGGGCTGCGCGAATGAAAAGGCGTAATCTGACCAGCAGAATAAAAATTAAGGATTATATGTCGAAAGAGTCGTATAATAAGGGCTTATGAGAGTATCGTTTAAGAAAAAAAGAAAGGGCAAAAAGGAATCCAACACGGCTAGAGATGACGAGGCAGGATTAGCCAACAGGCGGAATGAGCGACCTTTAAAAGCCTGGAGGCTTCTCAGTGCAGCTGGAGGGTGGCCTTGTTGGTGCTGGAGAACGCCTGCGTCAAACGACGATGTGCAGGGGTTGATAGGGCGAGGCAGTGCTAAATGGGGAACCGAGGGGCGCGAAGCGGGCTCCTCTTTTGGCGCTCAGCGGCAACACAAACACGACCCTGTTTGAAAGGCCACCGGTACGGAGACCCAAAACTGGAGCGCGGCAAATGAAATGAGCTGGCAAGGATGCGGTAACCTGCGAGAGAGAGCGGGTATACGCGTTGGTGGCGCGGGGCTAGATTCGTTCCTGGGAAGCTGAGCGAGGTTGACGCCGTTGTGAGGCTTTGTTTGTTGGGTCTGCTGCTTGGCTGCTGGTGCTGCGGCGGAGGATGGATGATACAATGCAGTGACAGGTTTCGAGCACAGATTCGATCAACGACGGCGCTTGGGTATATGATTCTGTGGGGATTTCGTGTGTTTGAGAGTCGACTGTGACTGTTGTCTGCGGGTATCGATCTGTGAATGATGTCGATACACCCGTTGTGTGGTCAATCCCTTCGATGATGATCAAAAAGGAGACGGGGTATTATATTTTATCGTCGTGCAAGACGTGAAGCATATACAGCAATGGGAAAGAAGGGATCTCGAGGACGACGAGTGTGGGCTACGTGGTTATACTTATTCGGAAAGAGCAGAATAAGGGCATTGTATTCTGTCACCTGTTTCAATTTTACGACGCCCATTATTCCATTATTTTTCAGACATGCTGCACCCCTGGCTGCTCGAACAAGGTGCCAACCCGGAAAGTGAAGTCTAACGACTGCCTTGTACAGAGTCGTAAGGGCCTACGCCAGCTCCGATCCCATGGTTGGCCCAGGACTCTTCGCGGGCTTCTCTCGCGTGGTCCGGTACGGGACAGGCCTGTGGGATGTTAAGAATCGGGAATAGCCATGTTCCTCACCTCACCCACAACATAACATAAGTGACAAGTACTCAGAGCTACTCGGAGCCAACTGATTTTAGGCCTTGGCTCACGCCCTTTTCGCTCCTTGCTACCTAATGTCGATCATAAAATTGTCAATGTATGACAACCTTGGTCCTAAGACACCTTACGGCCATCTGACTGGCACGCTCGGGGGCATTTAGAATACACGGGCGCAAATTACGGCTATTCATCTCCTTCACTCACATGCTTTACCTGTATCGTGACTGGATCACAGCGTACCAACCCACCAACAGACGCACTGAACGGCGCCGTTTCAGAACCCAGGGGGGTGCCATAAGCTGACCAGGAGGCCACCAGCTGAACGGGCATCAGACGGCGGGGAAAGAGTCTCGTCCAAACAATAAATCCCATACCAACTCATCCTAACCCATACTGTAGTACCGGGTAGGCAGAGACTTTTGTCCCGCTTCCAGGTTACATGTGCTGTTAAATGTCTTACGTGGTTACCTAAAAGGGCCACGCCACGAGACAGTGGAGTAGCTGGCAATAGAGTATTCCGGAGCAGTGGCTCAGAAAGTGACGCCTCGACCGTGGCGTCAAGTACACAAATACGCGTCGTCGATCTCGGTCATTATTTCATGCAAAGTTGGCATCGGAACGGACAGATATTCAGCTTGGGAAGCTCCCTCCCAGGGAGAATACGCCATCTCATCTCCGGACCGTTCCTGTTCATGCGAGGGGAAGGCATAAAATTACACATATTCTTTGCCCAAATTATGAATGTTTCAAGCACGGCTATTTACCAGACTTTACCAGATTTACCATATTCCTGCGATCGGAGTGGATATGATTGATGTACATGAGATCTGCCGGGTTGCGATCTCACCATATCCCGATCGCAAGGCTGTTGATTCGTCTCAAACATCCATTAGGAATGCTGAAACAGGCTGGTAAACACAGTGTGTTGACATGGGAAATTGGTAGGCTCCGGTTTGGACGGCGGTCCGATAACATGGCACAAAGATGCGCTGAATGGCATAAGCTTAACCGGATGCCAGCACATCAAAGTTATGCGGAAGAAAATTCTGCATAGCCCTGAGTTGTGAACCTCTCAGCCAACCCCTTTTATGTACAGGACACGCACTACGATGCATCATCTCTCCCTTTTCGCCCGCAGTTGGCCAGCAGCTTTTCAGGAGTAAGGTGCATAAGTTTTGTAGTTCCTGTGCCATAAAGGAGGCCCTCAGGCAAGGAGCGCCTGCGGCGAAGCAACTATTGAAAAACCAAAGAAATAGTGTGCATACCGCGTAATCGGACGAGTGAACCCCAGACCCCCAAACGAGGCTATGTCCACCGCGAATCCGGCGTTCAAGCCACCCGCGTCGTCCCCGCCACACCAATATTTGATTCGCTAGCCTCGTCCCGCGATGAAACAACCCTCCACAACCAATCGTCCATCCCGAGCCTGTCGTTGCAGTGGCTTGCTCGCTCATCGCTCGTGACGGCTGTATGCCAGCTGGACAGCCGCATGATATGCCCAGCTGTGCTGGCCACGAGTTATGGATGGGGTGCCCGAGGTGTGCTGCGGCGAGGGCGAGGTAACCCTCGAGGGATCAAGACCCTAACCCTAGAAGGCTTCATGTGAAGAAGCAAATGCTACCCCGTATGCTCGTCCGAGGAAGCTCGTGATCGTCAACCCCTTGTCGCGCAATGCAATACCAGAGCACTATCAACCCGCAGATATCGCACGGAGCACAATCACCCTTAATCTCCAGACGCTCTGGAGGGGCAGTGCAGCGTCTGCAGTCACTTATCCGTTATCGCGGAGTACAAGCGCGTATCGCTCCCTGATAGGCTCTTTCGAGGCGAGCGCCTAAGCGCCCGAATCCTACGGCCCCCGTTTGACGCTCCCCCACCCCCTCTTATAGATCAGGCGCCTATCCCCCCTTCCACGACCTCAGCGCTTCGAATATCCCCTTATTCTCCAAGTTAGTGTCAGAGAGACAGGCGAGCGCCTTCTCAAACGGCGCTGCGCTTGGGCAGGGTGGGGGCGCTTAATGGTGATGCAGGAACGAGTATTTATAGATTCGGCGCCAAGATTGGACTGTATCACAATGCGACCGCGGTTCTGGAATGGAGGCGGGTGTTTAGAAACAGACAGAGCTCTCCATGCGGAGGGTTTCAGTGTTGTCGATTTATCTCAAAGAGTGGTGATGACTAATTTGTTGTAGCTCTTAGATGATATCTCTCTGCCATACCATGAATGATAACAAAAACCATAGATTTCATGATCACGCGGGGTGGCAATTGACGAAGGCGGGCGTTTGTTGGGGAAAGCTAGGCTATTGGATTTGGTAATATTTGGCTTTTTTGGCGTATACGATGTTATTTGTTTATAGGAGAGATAAATAAAATGTAGTATATTAAAATTAATATTTTGGGTTTTGAAAACCCATGGATTAATATTCTCTGCCGCTTGTTGATAATATTTCAGTATCGACGGCTGCAAGCACTTATTATTGTTGTATCCATTATGGCTTACTCTATCTTCCAGTTTGATTGTGACATCTTCGTAGCCCCAACTCTAGTCTTCTACTCCACGAGAGGTCTCGAACAAGGTCCGTCTTCCTCCGCTTCTCAAAACAGGCCTATTACACGACTGGGGTGCAATCGGTGACGAAGGGATATCGAGGGCCATTAAAACGGTAAGAAACGGAGACACGATGGCAAGAGGGAATCGTCGACAAGGAGATCAAAACGGCGAGAAAAGGGGCCACGGCAAGAAGAGCCAAACGTTGACAAGGGCCGGCAAACTGTCGACGTAGTTACAAATTTGACGTGCAGTGCAAGGTTTTGAGAGTGTATAGCTGGAAGGCAATAAACCTGTTCATTCATAGAGCTGATAGGTACTCGAGCATAAGTGTACATTGTGCGTGAGTGAGTGAGTTCTTTAATACTTTACTGAACTTAACGTGAACCCACAGGGCATGGATTTTAACGCTTCTCAAACTGTAAATCCGAGCTGTCAAAGCCTTTGTCGACATTCTTGTTGTTGTTGTTGTTGTTGTTGTTGTCCATATTTATTAGCTAGATTGTAGAACCAGCAAATATCTAATGATCCCTTAAGTTAGAATTTACATTTCCATAAGAATCTCTCGGTCTGCTTGCTCATTTACTCCTGTTCTCCTGTTGGCGTAAACCGGCTCTGTTCATATCCATATACAGGCATCCCGTGAATTATAAGCCGTTATGCCTAATATTTTTAGTCCAAGTCCATAATAATACAAAACAACAACCGTAAGATAGAAATTGTAGCATTTGAAAGCTTTATCAAATACAGTGGTAATAGAGTTGAAATATATATATTTTGTTTACCTCAGAGCGCACGTGTAGTTCCAAGCCCTAACGAAAGTGTCAACCGCGGGGTAGAAAAAATATTTATCCACAGCATCCGTACCTTGCAGGGTTACAGTACGTATATCGCATCGCATCGCGTTCTCCATGCTACTATCGCGTTTATAATAGTTTATGCCGCCGGCCGAAACAGCTGAATTACCCTGGGCTTGGAGACATCGACCACGACGCGGTTGTTGATTGATGTTATCCACCGACCCCCACCATCCCTCCTGACTTGTCGCCGCCTCTCAGACATCCAGACCGCTCGCTAAGTTAGATATCCCGAAACTTGCATTTCTTGGTCAACATCGCAGCTTCATTCTTGACTCTTCTGCGCGTTTCTCTTCTTGCATGCGTGCGACGATGTCAGCTACTCGAAGGCAACAAATTTAAGAGGGAACCCAAGCGCGAACCCAACCCTTTGTGATCATTGCGATAAGAACGCCCTCAGAATGGGCCCTATATTGACGAATCGACAAGCCGAAGAGCTGTACGTTTATCCCATGGTTGATAGTAGCTGGTTACTTGATTGATGCTAACTATGTATGCCCAGACACAAGTCGATCATAGCATACCTCTCAGCGAATAGCCTCCCAAACACAGCCGCTGCCCTCAGAGAAGAATTGAGTCTCGGAGAAGATGTCTACGATACAGCTACAGCAAAGAAATATGAGTCGCTGCTGGAGAAAAAGTGGACAAGCGTTGTCCGGTTACAAAAGAAGGTACGATTAGAATGCAGGCTCTCCCCGCTTTCTCCCATACCTGACCGCCCCTCTCGGAAGCCTGTCTAACAAGCTCCCCGTCACAGATAATGGAACTGGAGTCCCGAAACGCGGAATTGCAATCTGAAGTCGACAATGCGACGCCTACCTCCCTATCCAAGCGGAATCAAGACCCCACCGCATGGCTTCCAAAAACACCTCCCCGACACACTTTGGAATCACACAGAGACACCGTGAACTGTGTTGCTTTTCACCCTATATTCTCCTCCATTGCTTCTGGCTCCGACGATTATAACATCAAGATTTGGGACTGGGAGCTTGGAGAGCTAGAGACAACAATAAAAGGTCACACAAGAGCAGTGTTAGACCTTGACTATGGCGGACCGAAAGGCCGTGTACTGCTGGCATCCTGCAGCTCTGATCTGACCATCAAACTATGGGACCCTGCAGATGCCTACAAAAATATCCGGACGTTGGCAGGCCATGACCACAGCGTTAGTGCCGTACGATTCATACCTTCAGGGACATCGTCCGGAAACCTGCTTGTCAGCGCAAGTAGAGACAAAACCCTAAAGATATGGGACGCCACCACCGGCTACTGTGTGAAGACACTGCACGGCCATGCCGGTTGGATTCGCGACGTCAGTCCCTCCTCCGACGGGCGCTTCCTCCTCTCGACTGGCGACGACATGTCCGCTCGGCTTTGGGACATCTCGGCTGCAAATCCAGAAAGCAAGCAAGCCATGTTCGGCCACGAGCACTACAACGAATGCTGCGCGTTGGCGCCACCTGCATCTTACGAGAACTTTGCCACCATGGCCGGGCTGAAGAAACCCCCGCCCGCGAATAGCACGGCTGAGTTCATGGCCACGGGATCGAGAGACAAGACCATTAGGCTCTGGGATGCTCGTGGGACTTGCCTCATGACACTCGTTGGTCACGACAATTGGGTTCGGGACCTTGTTTTCCACCCAGGCGGCAAATACCTCTTCTCCGTGTCGGACGACAAGACGCTGCGGTGCTGGGATTTGAGCCAACAAGGAAAGTGTGTCAAGGTCCTGCGGGATCTGCACGAGCATTTCGTCACATGCATAAGATGGGCGCCGGGAATTGTCAAAGGGGAGAAAGCAGCAGAGGAGCAAAACGGTGCCGTTGGAACGCCCAAGAAAGCGGTTGCGCCTGAGGTCCAAATGCGCTGTGTGATCGCTACGGGAGGCGTGGATTACAAGCTGAAGATATTTGCAAACTAAGGCTGCAGAAGAATTGTGATATGCGTACCTGCCGCATGATGCGAATGAGAGACTACTGGAACGAGGATGGCAATGTAGGGCCGCGGGGGACATGGGAAGAGACAAGAAGGACCCTCAGCAATGGCGTATTTCAGGATAGGCGCCGAGGCTGTGCTGGGAGTACTCCACAGGGTCAGGCCGTGAGAGACGAAGAGAGAAGATGCTTCAAGGGAGTTACTCATGTGCTTGTGGCTATTGTAGAGAGCCTGTGCCATATACATACGTTTGTGGCCGGTATACTGGATTTCCATCCCCAGAAAATACCACCCGACCAGAACACGCACTGCGAGCCCAAGCAATGGAAAGCTAGGTACAGTGAGGCTCAACCACGACGAAGCAGGGACAGCGACGCAAGTTAGGATGGCAGTGGCTAAGCTCTGAATGAAGTAACGAATGGCTTGAAGGAGCCTCCGAAAGGTTATACGTGATTGGGGACGGAGCGAGACTTGCAGTGTCTATTGTAGAATCAGACGCGTCTCCTTCTCCGGCGCTGTGACAGATGTGTCTTGAGCTTTAAAAAGGGGATTGGACGAGTTAGACACAATGATATGCCACGAAAAGGTTGACAAGTCTGGTTTTGGGCTTTTGGTTGTGAAGTAGCTGAACGACGATCCGCGAATAATAAATCGACATGCCCTCATTAAAGGCAATAGTTGCAGCATTATTATAATACTTAAGTAGTGTCAGGAACTAACGGGGAATAAAAGCCACAGCTTTTATTTTGGTTTTTCAATTCTGAAAATTGTCACGAGACTGCCTAACTTTATGAAACCTCAAGAGAGTTTCTCTTCCCATCGAGACAAGCGCCCTATAGTTGGAAAAAGCAACTACTTAAATGGAAATAACAAAGGGTAACTACTTTGTTGTTTTGCCATTTTGCCGTTCTACTATTCTGCCGTTCTTTTAATATGTGCTTTCTATAATATCATGTTCTTGTCTCATAATTACATAGTAGGGCAGTGAATTAACAACAACTGATTTAGCACATATCATAAATAAAAAATTACCATTATAATTGTAATTGCTTATGTATATGTGAAATATCATACTATGTCTATAAGGGTAGCTCTTGGAGGTTGCTGACACCAGGTGTCAGCAACCTATAATATAGAGTAGACTCGATCGACACCTGCCAATTAACCATGGTTACAAGACGTATGCTCCTTTGGCATGTAAACAGTCTATGTCTACTCCTCCCGACTGTGTAGATAAGTGATGTTTTTCGACTTAGAGGCACAGGAAGACCCTAACACAGAAAGTCAAGCCTCAAAAACGTACTTTTAAGGCAGGTGACACTTTCAACACCAGACTTCCGCAACTCGAAAAGCAGTTTCAAGACACGATGTCTCTATATTAACATAATATTTTATATAGAGTCTCTCTACCATAAAAGCGGGTTTTAAAGGTGAGACTATAGCGAACTGCCCCCGCGTTGATTTACGATATAGTCGGGAACTTGTTTCGTGGGACCGTAGTCCAAAAACTACTTAGAGGTCGAGGTAGAATGGTATAGAGGTTCTACCAACTTGCCTTCTTCCCTATAAACCTTTCTGCTTTCTACCTCCCCCAACCAACCAACCAATCAAACCCCATCTCCTCTCTCTCTACCCCTCCGAGTGCTGCACTGTTGTAGTGTCCATTGTTTCGACACGTCTACGACTTCCGTTGAAAGTATTTCTATCAATCTGATGTATATCTACACCTCTGCCTGATGATCTCCATCAAGTTCACTTCACCTCTGCCTGATTATCTTCATCCGCCGACAAAAGGCAACTTGTCGGCAATTTCTCGCAGTCAAACTGTCTCTCTTCAAAAGTACTTTTATGGTGAGGCAGAGTAAGTCAGCCTTGAGGTTTTCATCTAGGAGTTTCTATCCAAGGAAAGTGCGTCGACCACAGTAGGTGTCTTCCATCTTTTATTTACTGTCGCGTGCACTCAACAACTCTCAACACAGGCGTTATCTACCTGCTTCCTCTCTTCATTCCGTGTTGTCTACTTCTCTATATCTTCATCTCCTCTCGACTGAGCATCAACAAACCGTCGACTCTTACGTGACTTGAGTTGGTGTCGGTGCCAACCAAGGTTACCTAGGGACGTCCGATCTGCCAACAACTCTATTACTCTGAGTCCAATCACCACAAAGTCGATCAGACAGGTCGTATAGTTGGACAGTGTCCAAAGTCTCTTCGGGTCGTAACTCGTTCGAGCTTCAAATCACCTGAGGTGATTGCATTCGATTCAGGGCAGTCGACGTGAATATGGACAATAATACAGGCGAAGATAACTATGACAGCTCCGACATCGAATTCGAAGAGCGACAGAACCCGTTTTTTGCTGCTGGAAGCAGCAGTATCACTGCTATCATCGAGCATGCCCTGGAGGACCGTGTGAAGTCCAAAAAAGTGTCCAAGACCCTCACTCATGCGGAAGGTTCGCGCAAGACTGAGTATTTGTCGAGCCTCTGGATGAATAGATTTGCTGCGTTCCGACAACACACTCTCAAGCAGAGGTACGCAATCAACTGTCTTATTCTAGCTATCTTCTTTCTGTTTATATGGCTAACATCACTACCTAGTATAAGGGATGCTCCGACAGGAGCTGACATGGAACGCTTCCTATCCTCTATGATCTCCAAGATTACGCCGATTGGGAATACGGTTCCAAGTCTTTCATGGATTAGGGGTGGCTTTCGACGGATACTACTTGGCTCACTATTTCAATACGCCAACTTCACCCTCTCCCTCCACGAAAGGTCGAGGATAAAGTCCTTATTCCACCAGTTACTCAAAGATGGCCTCATCACACGAATGCCGATACGGGATATACAGTGGATTGGCGCCTTCTTGGTGCGAAGGATGGTGACAGCTCTTCTCCGAGAAGCTGTAGAAGATGGCACCACCAATTGGGACAAGGTAATTCAAAAGGCCCTATCAATTGTCTTGGTGGCTGCCCTTTCATGCCGAACTGGTGATATTACAAAGGAGACGTTAGACATTCATGATCGCCCCTTCTTATGTTACGATGACGTTTCGATCAGGCTAGTAGATGGGAATGGCCTCAACAACTTGGTTGGAGAAGTGGTTATCCGCAATGAGAAGTCAAGGAAGTAAGTATTCATAGCACAACACTCCATTTACAAGAGCATAGCTAGATGATACGAAAGCTAACATATGCGGTATGTACCAGGCTCAACCCGCGGCAAAATCGAAAAGTACTTCTCCGTGTCATGCCAGAACAAGAGAATAATATTCTATGCCCCATCAAGATGCTTCTTATATCTGCCATGAGACTTGGTGCAGTTCAGGGCACAATCGAACAGATTATTGCGAGTGCTGCAGCCCGGCGCGACAAGACTATTCAATGGACGGATGGGAGGGGTAGCAGCCCGGTACTGTGTGGCTTTGAGACAGCAGCGCACCTTGTGATTACAGACAAGCCTGCTATGGGCGATCAGGTTCGCGCTACCGTGTATCATGCAGGTCTAGCGGCAGGAATATTGAAGCCTATTATTCCCCATGATATGCGAAGAGGGGCGGCTAGAGATACTGCGAACCTACCTCAAGATCCTACCGTTGCATCTGGACTAGCAACTGCTGCCGTCGCAGCAGAAATAGGGCATACGACTCTGGCATTGCAAAAGGGGGTTACTTCCGAATATGTGGGATTCAAAACCAATGACACCTGGACAAGAAGGGTTAGTGCTAACACTGAGGATCCATTTGGGCCTGGCTTGACGAGCAACGTATACAAGAAGCTCAAGCATACTCGGGTTGAGTGGCTCAAGAAGTATAAGGAAGCAGGCGTAGACCCCTCCGATCGCAAGGCGACAAGGCAGTTGAGAGAGAAGGCACAAGCAGAGCATGAGCAGAGATGGAGATATGATGAAGAGAATGCACCAAGTCTCACAGCAGGTAAGCCTTAGTTTATCCCCTCTTCTCCTTAATACCGTTCTAACCAAGGTTACAACAGCCCTTGCCCCACACTCAGCGAGCCAGATCAACACCGGAAACAACATCCGCAAGCGCAAGGCAGAGCCAGATGAGCCCTTAGAGAGCGGGAATACTGGTACTAGTACTGCTGCCTCTGTCATCGACAGTGTTGATGACGCTGATTCCCAAATCGATCCTTGTCTGCGAGATTCAGCAGACAACATCGCTATGGTCATTGGGAATGTGGACGATGATGAGGAGGTTCCGACTGAAGATATGGAGGGGATGGTTCTAGAGGGGTTGGATGGTCCTCTACAGATGCCGTCTATCCTCCGGGTTCCTGGTGTGGCCTATATCAGCCTTCTCTCAAGCATTAATTTAATTTCGAACAAGCGGCTTGCGTCAACAAAGGAGAAGACCATCCCAGATGCGTTTCGTGGGAACGGAAAGGATGAACCAACTCTGTTCCACCATTACTGCAAGCGGACTCCCGACTGTCAATATTCTTCTGTCAACTCATATGCGCTCCGTATACACGAGGGAAGATGTTCAGCAGAGAGCCTGGAAAAACGAAACACAGTGGAAGAGATGCACGAGTGTCGCGCAGATGGATGCTCCAAGTCGTTCAAAACAGCTCTTTCCCTGAAGATGCATCATGACAATATCCATGAATTTCAACCACGGGCTTGTAAGGTCGAGGGATGCGATCCGACAGTGCTGTATGAATCTCCCGGCACACTTAGGAAGCATAGGATAACTGTGCACCCATCTTGGACTCCTAAGGAATGCCCAGTTGAGGATTGCGAATGTAGGATTAAGTTTAAGACAGGGCAGGCACTGAAGAACCATCTGCAGGTGATACATGGTATCACCGATAAAGCGTGTCTCAAAGAACATACCTACGTTAGGACTGGCAGTTTCAGCCGACAACGATGCTCTTTCCCGTTCTGTGAAGAGCCGAAGGAGTTTATTGAGAAGAGGAATTTGATCAAGCACCTCGAGAAATACCACGCCGTTACGAAGGACAATGCTGCGAAGTATATTACACTTGGCTGATGCAACACTCTGAGTGCCCAATCGCCCTGAGGTGATTGGCTATGGTTTGAAACATTTGTCGAGCTCAGGGTGTTCTCTTGTACATGTTCAAGGATGGAGTGTTGGTGGCCATGCGTTGTTGACCATACTCTGGAGATGGGAGGAAGAAGGGAAGAGAAGGTGGAACGGGGGGAAGGGGGAACGGGGGAACGGGGAACGGAAGGGGGGGAGAACAACGGGAGGGATATACTTAGCTCACGAGCTCTGTTGCTGCTATTGCCGGCGCTTTGGACGTCGTCCAACTTACATGTTACGGGAATATGGCAGAGAAGAGGGAGGATATGGCTAGCCTACGAGCTATTGTTACCTGGCCGGGCGTATTAGGACGTTGTCACACTTGCATGTTATAGTAGCCCATGACCAACACTATATATAATAAGGAACCTTCTGTGCAGATAGAAATACAAGTTTACTCGCTCGTCTCTTAAAAGTCCTTTTTGAACATCTGTGCATCGTGTTTACTGGCTCGTCTCTAAAAGTCTTTTTGAACATCTGTGCATCATCAATGATGTATTTATACTCACCCGTCTCTAAAAGTACTTTTTGAGCATCCGTGCATCATCATATTTACTCGCCCGTCTCTAAAAGTCCTTTTTGAATGTTTGTCCATTCTATTTACCTATTTACCTGCTACCTGCTCGTCCTTAAAAGTACTTTTCAGATATCTGTCCATCCCACTTACTCTCCAACCAACCAACGCCTAACTACCGGCGGCACGATTCCAGAAGCGTCGTCAGGGTACACAGTGAAGGCGAGGGCGATTATAAAGTAGAGACCCAGAAGCTGGTAATGTCAGTATACCGTAACACATAACTGTAGAGATAATCTTACCATGCTTCCTTCCAGATAGTTCGAGCGACCGTCAGCCAGGACGTAGGAGACCACGAGCACACTGAGGAAGAATACAACTGTCTCGAAGGTCTCGAAGTGGAGTGTCATTGGCTGGTCGATGATCCATCCCATAACCACCAAGAACGGCGTCACAAGCAGGGCAATCTGCATAGAGCTGCCAACAGCAACACCGATCGCCAAGTCCATCTTATCCTTCAACGCAACCACAATAGCGGTGACGTGTTCGGCGGCGTTACCCACGATAGGTAGGAGGATGAGACCCACGAACGTCTTCGAGACGTGCACCTTGGCAACGAGAGCATCGATGCTGTCGACGAGGTACTCGGCGCAGAAAGCAACGGCGATGGTGGTAAGGATCAGAACGAAGGTTGCGGCCCAGGGGCTCATCTGCGGCTCCTCGGCGTCCGGCTCGTCATCTCCATCGGTGCCGGCCTCGTGCTCGGCGTTGAACAGGTTGGCGTGGGTGCGGAGCTGGAAGGCAAGGTATAGAACGTAGAGGATCAAGAGGATGATGGCGGTGCCGCGGGAAAGCAGGAGCATGGTATCCTCGGTGTTGGCGGTGGAACCGGCGATAACGGTGTAGAGCGTGGCGGGAATGATCAGGGAGGCCGAGGCAAGGATTAGCAGAGACGACATTGTGCCTGCAGCTGTCGAGTTGAACCTCTGCTCAATTCCTTGGACGGTGCCGGTGCGTGTGTTGTGGATGCCGCCGGCTACGAAGCAGCAGCCGAGGACGAGCAGGACGTTGGACAGGATGCTGCCCAGCATGCTGGACTGGACGATGCGGATTTCGCCATTGCGGAGGGCAACGATACACACCTGTGGTCGGATTAGCATGCATATATTGGACCGCTTTTATGATAACTGTAACTTACAATAAGTTCGACGGCATTTCCAAATGTCGCATTCATCAACCCTCCCAGCGTTTCTCCCAGTTTCATAGCTATTTCCTCAGTCGCGAAAGAGAGAACCGCTGCCAATGGCATAATGGCGAAGAAGTTGAGCACGAAGACCGTCACTGGATCCCATCCCGTAGCACCAGCAATGATTCCAATCGGCACAAAGACCAGGAGGACGTTGACATAGTTGCTGAGCAGCGTAATCTTTGTAACCGTAAACCATATCGCGGGGAACCGGATCAAGGGGTTTTCGCTCTGGTCTCCTGGCGTCGAGGTCTTCGCAAAGATCGAGCCCCAGGTATTCTCTCCGGATGAAGTATTGAGATTGCCATTGAGCAGACTCGTGCGCTCGTCGTGGGCTGGCATCTCGTCGGTGGCGCGTCTGACGCTGTTCGATGCTGTCCGGAGGAAACGCTTGTATGCTGGTGATGCTGCAATTAAAAGTCGAGGTCAGCCACAGTCACTTATAAAAGTCCAAGAGGTTATTTGTCGGGCGTCAGAAGAAATATCGCCGATGTCCCGCAAACCAGGGCAGTGCTTGGCTATTTTGCGCAGCAGCCCAACCACGATAGAACAGCGGGTAAGAGGCGCTAATGGCAACCAGAACTTGAAGCTGCCGGGTGACGTTGATCACTGCCCCACACAATACTGGGTGCAAGTTTCGCCGTTGTATCATAAATCTCTCATAAGTTGCTCTAATCACTTGACTAGATGATGGCCCTTGATGGGACAAAAGGAGAGAAATAGTCCTCAATTCTCCGTGTGGACAAAGCAGCTATCGTTGAAAAAAAGAAGCGTTGTGAGTCGCGGGCGAGAACAGGGCGGTTTCTCCACTGGGGAATTGCAGCCCCGCCCGCCAGCACGTCCATTACAAAGCCAATCACAATATATCCGTACAGTTGGGTTCCAGTAGGTAAACTCACAAGTCATGTTGTATTCGCTGCAAGGGAACGATGGGGGTTGCGATTTAGGCTCAGTTGTTGTGTGGGGGAGCACCTAGAAGCTGCTGCGCCTCCTTGGTTTGCGACGTCGTTGGGGGTTGGAGAACGATACAGAGCGGGGTGTTTATCGACAATATATCAACGGTGGACACCCGCGCAATATGACTAGGCTCTGCCTGATCTGTGCTGCAGAGCACTGTGTGTGTATTGGTTCAGGAGAGGCCCTGAGTCGCGACAGGGTCTTGTGGGAGAATGGTGTTGCGAGAGTTGGGTTTCACCGCGCAGATAAAGCTCCGTCAGGTCTCAAGTTTGTATGTACTGAGAGGGATCAGCGAGAGGAGAGAACAGTCTGCTCCAGTGGTTATTGCAGCCAGGAAGTGGAAATTGAAGCTAATTGATGCCTTTCCGTCGATGGGAATTGCAATGTTAAATGACTTGTGACGGGCGAAGAGGTTGAGTTGTAGGAGAAACGGTGAGCGCGCTCTCCAAGATACACAGTAGACCAACAGCAGGACTGGGTGGGGACAACTTCAGCTTGCCCGCTCCAGAAAGCTTGGACGATCGGTTTGTTTTGTCGCTGGGCGCTTGGAAGGGTGGTGGGGTGTTGATGGATCCACTACAGTCCACACACTCCTGCCAACATCTAGGCCGCGCCGCGTACGTGACGTCGACTCTACAGATTTCCGATGTGTGCTGTTCGGACTTGCATAAAGATCGACCAGGGGGCCTCGCAGCTCAAGCTTTCAGCTTCCCTTGTCAGTTGTGCGTTATTTCACACTGGCATAGCCACACTTGGCGTTGTTGGCAATGAATGTGGCGGAAGGATTGAGCTTGAACACGGGATATTTTACAGGCGCCAAACGGGCTGGGACATGCTTGTGGAACACCATAACGCTCTCCTACGGGCAGGGAGAAATGCATAGATGTGATAGGATACAGATATCAACGACATGTAGCACAGCAGCTCACGGGACGAGAGACGTCTGCGGATCCGAATCCACTTATTGGTATCTAGAATTTGCTTTTTGTTTTCAGTTGGAATATGTGCCACCCAAGCCATTAGTCTTTAATGAACTTCCCCAAACTCCGTCGCTAATGCCAAAGGCTATGAGAGCCCCTCGAATCTATCCCGTGCAGAATTGCGGAGTCGATACACCTTTTATGATCCAATGAGCCAAGTATACCCCATACACTATTCTCTTCAGCCTCTCAAATGGTCAAAATCTCTCAGTAGATGCTCCATATGAGTATTAGTAGTCCGGCCACCCTTTCTCGGCGGCCTCTTCTTCTTATCCTTCGCCTTTGGTGGTGCCTTCACCCGCTTGCTTGGGTCTTCGCTCGCTGGCTTTTGACCGGCCTCGATGAGCTTCCTAACGAGATCATCAGGATCTGCCAGTTCAATGCGGTGCCACATAGTCTCAAACTCAGGTTCAACAGGATGGCGAAGCGTAGGGTCATCGGCCCAAACCATGCGAGCGTGCCCATCCTTCTTTGTCCGGGTGACAAGTAAACGATGCTGCTTCTCCAACTCTGTGATAGCCTCCTCACAGTCTGGCCAGCCGTCCTTTAATTCCTTCACAGAGACACCCTGAGCATCCGCCTTCCGCTGTAAATACGCCAGAAGCTGATCCTTCGTTCGCACATTAATGATAGGCCTATGCTGGAACTTGCCAGAATCCCACGCCTGCACTTTCTTCTTTGGGTCTGGAATCCATTCCAACCGTCCATGTTTCCGAAGAATTGCAGCAAGAGTACGCTTTTGTTGCTCAGGAAGGCCCATAAATGACATATATTCGAGAATTTCCTTGAAGCTCTTCGGCTCACCCTTCTTCTTCAAGAATTCAATGATGTATGTGACTTGTGTGTATGAATCGCTCCCATAGCCAGTTTCTGATGGCTGAGAGTAGACGACTGGCAGGGTCTCGCGCTTACGCTTCTGATCCTTTGAACTCGGAGATGGGGTCGACTGGCTAGCTGGTGATGGAGACGGCGCAGATGCGGATGCTGCCGCGAGTGTGCGCTTGTTGGAGACCTTCGAGGCAGCTCCTTGCACATTAGACTTGAACGCATTCTGCGCTTTGTCTAGGTAGGAAGACATTTTTGCTGTTGGATATGAAAGTAGGAGGACGCTGAATAAGTCGTAATTCCAGTCTGTTAAGTCGCCGGGATGCTTTAGACTGCTGGGGTCAAGGTCTCAAAGTCGAGTGTTCGATGCGCTTCGATGGAGTTATTTCTGCCCAAGTTCACTTCAGGCCGAGAAGCTGGCCGCTGGCGACTCAATTTTTTTTGTAGTATACACACACGAAGGCCCGTGGAAGACTATGAACGACCCACTGTTGGTCTGTTCGTGAAGAAACTTGACGTTGATGGTGCGAGGCGTCAATATAGGCCCCGTTGAAGTTGCCCAATAAGAACCCTGCGGATGACTCTGAAAAGAGTCCGAGTCGACCTGCTGGCAAAAGAGACTCTCGAAGGGAGTGTAGTTGACGGTAGTGCTCGTAATAGAGGTGCCGTTATTATAGAGTCGTCATAAGGTGGGTTGTGTCGTAGAGATTGAAACCAAAGAAGGCTGGCTGGAGCCTCAAGAGCTGCAGCCTCGCCAAATCGCGCTAGTGGAGCTTTCGACGCAACTGTTTACCGAAGGCCTACAAGCATCACAAAGGGATCCCAACTCACCTTGACAGCGCAAACCCGCCCCCACCATCGACAAACAACGATCGAAGAGTGCTGGACACTGGCATTTGGGTCGCATGATGCTGGACTAGTTACAAACTTATTTTGTTTACGAAACCATCCATTGGTGACTCGCCAGTCTCACAATACAATCACCTCACCTCACCCTGCCACCTCCAAGCCCCACGCGAAAAATATTCCGATTTATGCTCCTGACCTGAGGTCTTTACGTCTCCTCTGGGGGGCCTATACTGAATATGGCGGCCGCCACGGTGGATATAGGGTTCCTCTCTGGATACCTGAACCTACCGCAGCCGTCACTGACAGAGGCACTCGACTCGCCAACAGTCGAGCTTGTCAATGCTGTCCTTCTTGCTGTCAGCACCAAAGCTCGCGAACATCAGGAGCTTGAAGCAGATAAACACCAGGTTGATACAGAGTTGGAAGCGGCTATACTTGGCTCAGAAACCAGAACGAAAGATTTACAGCAAACTGCGGATAAGGCCTTGAAGGAGGCGAGTGAACTCCGCGAGAAGCTTGCTGCTGAAGGTACCAATCAACCCAAGAACTTTCGCAAACAGCTGGCTAACGAACTTGATAGAAACTGCACGCGTTTCGCTCGATACGGAGCTTCAACAACTCAAATCCTCATCATTCACTTCATCATCAGAAGCCGACAGCCTGCGCGCTCGCATTACCAGTCTCGAAGGCGCGAACCGCGACACCCTCTCGATTGTAGCATCGAAGAGCGCCGCAAACGATTCACTTGCACAGGACCTCCAGAAACAACACCAGAAGGGTCTGGAGCTAAGCCAGCAGGTATCGTCGTTGCAGCAGGCAGTACAAAACGCAAACTCAGCTCTGTCAAGCGCTAAGTTCCGCGAGCAAAATGTGCAGCAGGAACTCGAACAAGCCAAGAGGAACAACGAATGGCTTGACAACGAACTGAAGACGAAGAGCGCAGAGTCCCTGAAACTTCGCAAGGAAAAGGGCGCACGAATCGCAGAACTACAACGACAAAACGAAGAAGTCACCGCTAACTTGGAAGCTGCGAAGCGAACGGAGGCTGCATTGCGCACCCGACTTGAGGAGGTTCAGAAGAAGGCGGAGGAGGCACTGGGTAAAGTCCAGCAGCTTCAAGAAGTTGCAGCAAACACAGAAGAAGGATTTAGACAGGAGCTAGAGAGTTCAAGGCGCCTCGCGGAGCTTCAAACGCAGCGAACCGAGACCCAGACAAATAGATTGAACGACCTGGAGGCCCAACTGGACAAAGCAAAGGATGACTTGGCGGCGGAAGTAGCAAGACATCAACAGGATGCCGAATCAGACTCCCAGGAACGAGACAGGCTTGAGAACCGTATCGCAGAGCTCGAAGCTGAAGTTGACCGACTAGAGGCTGCTGCTTCTGCAACATATCCTGCCTCTGTCCCAGGAACTCCACGACAGGGTCTCAATGGCTTATTCCGGAGCGGTTCACCTGGTGTTTTTGCAACACCCGGATCTACGAGGAAGTCTACCATTACCGCAACACAAGCGATTGAAGAGCTGTACAAGGTCAAGGGTCAACTAGCAACTGAACGACGTAGAACCGAGCGTCTTACAGCTGAAATGGAGGATATGATGCAGGGCCTTGAGGCTAAGCAGCCTGAAATCGAGGAAATGCAACACGAGCACGAACGCCTCCAACAAGAGATTGTGGAGATGTCCAAGTTTGTGGACGTTACCGGCAAAGAAAGAGATAGGGCGAAGAAGGATGCAAGAAAGGCTCTCAGCGAAGCCAAGACATCCCAAGCTGAGCTGGAGATCCTTCGACAGCAGTTGCGCGACCTCAGTGTCCAAGTCAAGATGCTCTTATGCGATTTGGATGCCCAGCAAAGAGGAATAGACTCCTTATCGGGACCAGAACGCATGCAGCTCGAGCGCCTAGCTCGGGGCGAAGTTAGTGAAGACTCCCTTCAAGGTCTCACCGACACAGACAAATTCATCAGCCAGCGCCTTACGGTGTTCCGAAGTGTAAGCGACCTACAGGACAAGAACTTGGAGCTCCTGACGCTCACGAGAGAGCTTGGGGCAAAGATGGAAAGCGAGGAGGCTCTGGCTGAGAAGCACAAGGCCTCCCAAGACCATGAAATGGTACAGCAACTGGAGAGGAAGGTCGAGCAATGCAACGATGAGATCCGTTCTCTTGTTGCCAGATCCGAAAGCTATATCAAGGAGAGAGATATGTTCAGACGCATGTTGCAGCACCGTGGCCAGCTACCCCCGAACTCTGATCTTGAGTCTGTATTCGGGCAATCTGTCAACGGCGATGTCGTAACCAGTGTCGAGACGCCGAATGCGAAGGACAGTGCCAATTATGCAACTCTGTTGCGCGAACTCCAGAGCCACTTCGACCAATACCGAGAGGAGCAGTCCATTGATCGCCGGACTATGAAAGAGCAGGCCGCAAAGCTTGCCTCAGAAAAGTCTGCCTTGCAGTCTGAGATTGCCAAAATCAACAGCCAACTTACACTCGCCAACGAGCGTTACGAAATGCTCCATGCCAACTACGCCATGCTCCAGAACGAAAACAGTGAGCTTCAAAAGCGCTCTCAAGTCCTTTCTGAAAGCGCAGCAAAGCAAGATCTTAGGACCCAGCAAGTTGCTGAGGACTTGATCGAGTCAAAGGGCCTGGTCGAGAGTATGAGAAACGACATTGCCAATCTCAAGGCCGAAAAGAAGTTGTGGACTGAAATTCAAGGGCGTCTTAACGAAGATAACAACAATCTGATGAACGAACGCAGCCAGCTTAACAACCTGCTTGCCAAACAGCAAAACCTGCAAAACGAACGCGAACTGACGGAATCCGAGTCGAGGCGTAGACTGCAGACACAAGTTGAGACTCTCGAGTCGGAGCTCTCGGCGACAAAGAGGAAACTAAGCGACGAAGTTGAGGACAACAAGAAGGCTCAACTACGAAAAGAGTACGACACCCAACAAAGCCAGAAGCGCATTGATGAGCTTGCTACTTCATTGAGCACGATCCGCGAGGAATTGGTTGCGGCAAAGACCACCCGCGATCACCTCCAAACGCGCGTCGACGAACTGACAATCGAGTTGAAGAGCGCGGAGGAGCGTGTTGAGGTCCTTCAACCGAGACCGACCCCACGACCTGGAACTAACGGCACAGCCGCTGGTGACGAGCAGACAGATCAGGATGCTATCAGTAGAGAGCAGGAACTGGGTATCGAAGTTTCAGAACTCAAGAGAGACCTTGAATTGGCGAAATCGGAGCTTGAGAACGCGAAGACCCAAACTGAGCAGTACAGGGCCATTAGCCAATCTTCGGAAGAGGACCTGCAGAAATTCCAGGAATCTCAAGAGGAGTATCAGCAGGAGATGGACAAGATCATCGAGGAGAAGGATGCCAAGATTAAGGAATTACAGCAACGTGTTGATGACATTTCTTCTGAGTTGAGCACCACGGATACTGAGCTCAATAAATTGCGCAACGAGAAGGCTGAGACTGCACGCCGAACTGCAGAGGATAAGGCTGTATTGGAAGCGGAGATTACACGATTGAAGGACGAGGATGAGCGACACACTCTCGCCTTGCAGTTCCACCAGCAAGACTTACGCGCCCAGGCCGAGATTGCGACAAAGGCACAGCAAGATTACGAGAACGAACTTGTTAAGCATGCCGATGCTGCCAGGCTTCTACAGGAGCTGCGCACAAGCTATAATGTGCTCAAGTCAGAGTCAGCAGGCCTCAAGTCTGAGGCAGAATCAGCAAAGGTGACTCTAAGCCAAAGCCAAGCTTCATGGGAGGAGCGACGAAACCAATTCGAGAAGGAGCTCCAGGAGCTTCGCCGCCGCAAGGATGATATTTCTTCGCAAAACACAATTCTCTTGCAGCAATTCGAAAGCGTCAGTGCGCAAGTCACCGCTCTCCAACAAAGCCGCGCAGCTACCACTGAGAATGGCGACACGGAAACTGCCGAGGCGACAGCCTCTTCAGATAAGACCGTTGAAGGTCTCCGTGAGCTCATCACATACCTCAGACGCGACAAGGAAATTGTGGATGTACAGTACGAGCTTTCCATCCAAGAATCCAAACGCCTCAAGCAGCAATTCGACTACGCCCAATCCCAGCTTGATGAAGCCAGACTTAAGTTGGATCAGGAAAGGCGTGCCCAGGCCGATGGATCCCGCAGCAACTTGGCTCATAAAGACCTCATGGAGAAGATTAATGAGCTTAACCTATTCCGCGAGAGTAGCATTACTCTTCGCAACGAGGCCAGACAAGCCCAAGCACAACTGGCAGACAAGACAAAGCAAGTCGAAGAGCTTATGGAGAAGATCCAGCCTCTTGAGAATAAGGTCCGGGAGCTTGAGAATGCCAAGGAAATGCAAGATGGAGAAGTGAAGCTTCTACAAGAAGACCGTGACCGCTGGCAGAAGAGAAACCAAGAGATACTTTCCAAGTACGACCGTATCGACCCCGCCGAGATGGAGCAACTGAAGGCTACACTGGCATCTCTTCAGGCCGAGCGCGATGCGCTTACAACCGACCAGCAGCCACTCCAGGAGAAGATACAGACGTTAGAGGGCGAGAAGGCGCAGTGGCAGGTGTCGCGCCAGAAGCTGATCGAGCAGGCGAAGGAGCGTTCGCGTGTACTTACTAAGGAGAAGAACGAGAGAGTTGCTGAGCGCACCGCCGAAAGAGATGCTGCCATCCAGGAGAAGGAAGCGCTCGAGCAACAGCTGTCAACCGTCCAACAGGAGCTGAACACCTCCATACAGGAGAGACAAGCCCTGGAGGAGCAGCTGACCCAAATCAAGGCTGAGCGTGAAGCTAACAAAGGGGATGCCGCGGCAACTACGACTACTGATGCCCCCGAGAGCACAAACCAGTCTCAGGTTGGTACCGAGCAGAATGATGCGGTTGATCAGCAACTCGACACAGTTCGCAAAGAGCTTGAGACTGCAAAGAAAGAGAAGCAAGACGTCGAGCAGCAACTCGCAAACATCCGCCAGGAACTTGAGACTGCTCGTGCTGAGAGAGATCAAGCCGCAGCTAGAGCAGCTCAAGCAGAGTCCGCAAAACCCGCACCACAAGCCGATACTTCGATGGATGGTGCTGAGGAAGGTCAAGTGGATGAAACTGCGCCATCGAAGCTCTCCGACGATGAACGCAAAGCCCTTGAGGAACGCACTCTTGCAGCAGAAACTAGACTTCAGCAACTCGAGGAGTCTGTCGAAGCTACGCTCAAGCAGAGATCCGAGAAGATGAAGACAGCACTCAACAAGAAGCTCGCCGAGTCGAGAGACTCTGCGAAGGCTGCTCTCGAAGCGGAGTATGCCCTCAAACTTGAACAAGAAAGAAAAATTTGGCTTGCCGAACAAGGCACTACCGTGCCTAACGTTCCGGCTACACCAAAGACTGAAAGCGCCCCAGAGGCTGTGCCGCCGGCTACTCCTTCAACGCCTTCCGCGAAGCTTCCTACACCGCTGGGCGACCTCACCAGCCTATCTGACGAACAAGTGCGGACACTTCTCACCACGAATGCCACACTGAAGAATATTGTGACTGGAAACATCAGGAAGAAGGTTGATGAGCAGGCCAAGAAATTGAAGGAAGAGTTTGAGAAGGAGAAGGAAGACGCTGTGAAGAAGGCCGATGAAGCAAAGACAAAGGCTGTGGTCATGGAGGGCAAGAAGTCAGAACTAAAAATTAACTTGACCAACAACAAAGTCAAGATGGCTACCGCTAAACTGGACGTTGTCGAGAAAGCCGCTACCGACACGCCCGAGAAGCCTGTTGGCGAAGTATGGGAGATTGCCAAGAACGCGAAGCCGCCGGCCAATGTCGTCGCCCCTGCTCCGGCTCAGGCTGCAGCCCCTGCTGGCTCTGCAATCCCTGCTCCGGGTGCTAAGCCTGAGGGAGCTCCAGCCGCGTCCGGCCTTCGAGCACCGTCTGTTTCTGTTCCAGCATCAGCGCAAGGTGGTCAGGCTCAATCGCGCCCATCAACTCCGTCTACTCAACAACCCCAGGCGGCGGCAGCAGCTCCGGCCCCGCAAGGTACTGCCCAGGCGCAAGGTTCAAATATACCCGCTGTAAGTCATTCCACTCCTACTTCCTGCTCTGGTCCACAACTGACTTTCGTCCAGCCGTCTGGAATACCGTCAGCACCAGGAGGACCCCGTACTGGCCTTCCAGTGCCCAGGGGTGGTGGCGCTGCACGTGGAAGAGGTGCGTATCAAGCACCTCGCGGACAGAGTGGCATCGGACGAGGGAGAGGTGGAGGTCAAAACCCAAGAGGTGGGATGAACGCAGGTGCCCCGACATTCGCACCAAATGCTGGAACCAAGCGACCGCATGAAGATGCTGGGGGCGCGGGACAGCAGAAGCGGATGAGAGGTGGAGCTGGCGGAGGTGGTGGTGGCGGCCAATAAGTGTGATTTTGGCATGGTAATACTGAGCGAGGGGGGATGATATTTGGAAGGAAACTGGACTTGACTCACATTTCATTTGTTGTTATGTATTATATTTGTGTTGCATAGTTCACAGGGGCTGGCTGGCTATATTAGGCTCAGGCGTATGAATGGGGAAGCTTTAGGGCCAAGAAAATGGAGCCCACGACGGTGGATGGAAAATGAATACAATCTAAGGACTTCAAAGCACTTCTGATTGAATTTAAATTGAATAGCCGCCTCTATTATAACTTGGGTATACCGAATCTCGCTCATCCACCATACAATCCCGCCTAACATGACGTCTACAGGAACTTCTCGGGTTTGCTGGTCACCAGCTTCCTCAACACCTCCACATGCCTCCTTGTGCTTTTCATCTTCGCTTCGTCGTTTTCAGTTTTATCAATCCTCCGCAATCCATTGCCATATATCACTGTGTAATCTTCCAGGACTTCGCCAGCTGCGACTTCACAGAACGCGCCAACACGGCAGAATTTCCCTATCCTGGCCCCAGAATGAACGCGTGCGTTCGCCTCGATGTGTGTACCGTCCCCAACGTGACAAGCCTCCACAACCGCACCGATATCTATAGTGACGTTGTCACCGATTGTGACACCCAGCAGCTTTGGGTCCGTGGCCCCTGTGGAGGCAGATAATAGACCGATTGAGGCGCGTTCAGATATTATGCACATTGAGCCGATGGAAACGGGCCCATTGGTGGAGATAAGGCGGGCGCGGGGTTGGATAATGGAATAGCTTCGTACCAGGATGGGCTGGGTCCCTATGAGAACGGCGATGTCGGAAATGGTTATCGATGAGGAGAGGGAGACCGGTGGCTTTGGGGCAGAAGAGCCAGGTGCCGCGGGGCGCTTGGTCGACATTATGGCAGGGAAAACGAGGAGTCAGAGCCCTTGAAAGATGGTTTAACGGTAGGAAAAGGTATAATTCGTGGGGCTTGGGAGTCCTGAAGTATGGGGGTTTCTTTGATAGCCTGCTATGTGTTCATTGCGGTCATTCGTGGAAAGGTCGTTTGTTCTGTATGGTGAGCGCTCTTGCGAGCCCCGGGAAAGCTGGTACTGCAGGAAGTGAAGTGAGTGTTGTAGTAAATATTTTTTTATTGAAGAACTTCTATTATATAGAACAAATAGATATATTATTGTGCCAATGGGATAGAGAGATGTGGTTTACCTTCAATATTCCGTTCCTAAAAAGGTCTACAGAGTACCAATTGACGCGGGTGGCTGTAATGCTGGGAATGTCGGTTGATGTTTTGAGGGTTGGAGCGCGCTACTGTGGTAGCCGCACCAGCCAATCACGGAAGCGGATTATCAATGAAGCTCGAATTCCAATCGAACCTCAATTTGTACACCAACATCACGGATTCGCTCCTCTCACCACAACCAACGTGCATCACGTAGTTGAGCGCAACCCATGATCAGCACGATGTTGTCGCGAAACGCCACCTCACCCGCGCTCACGTCAATTGCGTCGCGAGTACTGCCAGGAGCAGCCTCTGCGGGGGTTCGTCTTGGTGGTCCGGGTGCGTCCGCAGCTCAGCAACAAACACGAGGATTGGCAACTGTTCAGGATGCTCCAGCACCGAAGAGGATATACGGAGGCTTGAGAGATCAGGACCGTATCTTCCAGAACTTGTACAGCCACCATGGTCCAGATCTGGCCAGCGCGAAGAAATATGGTGATTGGCACAAGACGAAGGAGATCCTGGATAAAGGCCATGACTGGGTACGTCAATCTTGTTTAAAAGTGTTCTATGATTACATCCTAATACCGTACAGATTATTTCCGAGGTCAAGGCTTCCGGTCTTAGAGGACGTGGAGGTGCCGGCTTCCCGTCAGGGTTGAAATGGTCGTTCATGAACTTCAAGGGATGGGAGAACGACAACAAGCCACGTTATCTGGTTGTCAATGCCGATGAGGGCGAGCCTGGAACCTGCAAGGACAGAGAAATTATGCGAAAAGACCCACACAAGCTCCTCGAGGGATGTTTAGTTGCTGGCCGCGCCATGAACTGCACCGCCGCCTACATCTACATCCGTGGCGAGTTCATCCACGAAGCAGCTGTTTTGCAGAATGCTATCCAGGAGGCCTACAAGGATGGATTAATTGGCAAGAACGCTTGCAACAGTGGGTACGACTTTGATATCTACTTGCACCGCGGAATGGGCGCCTACGTTTGCGGAGAGGAGACTTCTCTCATCGAATCCCTCGAGGGTAAGCCAGGAAAGCCCCGCCTAAAGCCCCCGTTCCCAGCATCCGTTGGACTTTTCGGATGCCCATCTACTGTCGCCAACGTCGAGACCATTGCTGTCGCCCCTACGATCTGCAGAAGAGGAGGTGACTGGTTCGCCGGATTCGGACGAGAGCGCAACGCTGGCACCAAGCTTTTCTGTATCTCTGGCCATGTTAACAACCCCTGCACAGTCGAGGAGGAAATGTCCATCCCTCTTCGTGAGCTGATTGATAAGCACTGTGGCGGTGTTCGTGGCGGCTGGGACAACCTCAAGGCCGTTATCCCCGGTGGCTCTTCCACACCCATTCTGCCAAAATCTGTCTGCGACGACCAACTAATGGATTTTGACGGCCTGAAGGACAGCCAATCTGGTCTCGGTACTGCAGCAGTCATTGTTATGGACAAGAGCACCGACGTTGTCCGTGCCATCTCCAGACTCTCGCACTTCTACCGCCACGAGTCCTGTGGCCAGTGCACCCCTTGCCGTGAGGGCAGCAAATGGACCGAGCAAATCATGCAGCGCTTCGAGAAGGGGCAAGGAAGAGAGCGTGAGATTGACATGCTCCAGGAGCTTACCAAGCAAGTCGAGGGTCACACCATCTGCGCTCTTGGAGAGGCGTTCGCCTGGCCCATCCAGGGTCTCATCCGTCACTTCCGCCCCGAGCTAGAGGCTCGTATGCAGAAGTTTGCGGAGGAGAATGGTGGCGCTGCCTTGGCTGGAGGATGGCAACACGATTCGAAGGCTCAGGGCAAGTTGGTGGCACCCGGCCAGTAAGAAGTGGCGCGGGGTAGTTGTATATATGGACTCTCATTGCTCCTGTATTGAGTTCAATTTGGCGTTTCTTTGCATTATGGTTGTAGAGTTGAGTCAGTATAGTGGGAAACAGATAAAATTATTTAAATCATATATCGATTCGTATCATTGCTTCCGTCGTGAAGATAAAATTGTAGTTTTTACATTTGACTTGTTCATCGAAGTCTCCATCCAAGCTATGTCGTACAATTACATTCATGCTCCAGCGCCATATATGCCATTTCCCACTCATACTCCGATACGTATACACCCAACAACCGTGCCATCACCCCGAGATATCCGGTCTAGAGAAAGGTACCTCGCCAGCAGCTCATTGTACACGGAACCACAGCCAATCCCCAATCCCCAGCCTCCGGGAAAACATCAAATGCTCTTCTAAACCCAACCCATTGTCGCCTGAATCTCCTGGTATCACTCTCTTGCCACCATCCGCCTTCAAAACAGTACAGCTCTAGTACACACTGCTTCATTGCTTCTCCGTCTCATATTCCTCCGGCAACTCAAAGCCAACTCTCCTTGCGGTCAACCTCACCCTCTCTTCCTCATCCATATTCATCCCCGGGTTGTAGCGTTCGAGCAGGGTCGCATACATCCTCTGTGCCTTCAGATAGTGTAGGTACTGCTCCGCATGACCCACTGCGATGTTTTGTGGCGATCCGGACGGTGCTGATGAGAATGCTGTGCGGATGCGGTTCTGGACAGGCGATCCCTTGAGGCGGCGGGACGGAAGCTCGCGCAAGAAGGAGCGGTAGAGGGCGCGTAGGTGCGCGGGAGCGACAGTGGAGGACATCGTGTGTTTGTTTTATGAGAGGGTAATTGAGTTGATCGGAAGTGTCGAGAGGGATTGTTCGTGGTTTCTAGAGTCTTGGTCGTGGACGATGGAAATATTTGGGTGGCTACGGCAAAACGTCGGGAACCATGGCGCATTCAAATTATATTCCGTAGCCGCAAGGCTGAGGACATGCACATTTGCAACAGCATCAACGAACAGCGAAACTGCGACTAATCGACGAGCTTCAATCGCCCATACCTATTGATGACGAGCAATTTACCTACGAAGTGCTTACGGACGGGAAGAAGCATATTCGTCCGACATGGATTGCAGGGAGAGGCTTCGAGCAATGCCGCAGCCTTGGGAATAAGAGGACTCCGAACAAGACGCCGAGTTGGGAAAGCCGTAACAGCCGGAGATGAGGGACTTGCGGAGAGCCCGAAGCCACAATCTGATATCGGATCCGATGTTGTTTCCTGGGACGAAATAGCCACGAAGATTGAAGCCTTAGCAACGCAACGGCTTCCGAATTCAGAGACCAAAAAGACCAAACCTCCCAAGCAACCACGCAATAAACAAAAGCCACCTGCATCATTATCAGAAGAAACGCTCTCCTCCAAAGAGGCGACAACATCACAACCGCAGCAGGCGGGCCCTCCGCCGAAATCCCGCGACTACCTCAAACTACCCTCGAATTCTCTCTCCGAACATTGGGACACCCTCCCCCCCTCCAAGGAGCAACTTGTCCATGCCGAGAAGTTCTTTCGCCAGAGGCCCCCGCGGCCATTTGTCTGGTCAGCCCCGAAATTCCACTCCATGGCCTATGGATCTTCTCCCGAAGTCTGCTTTCTCGGGCGCTCCAACGTTGGGAAATCGTCTCTACTGAACGCACTCTTCGGTGGGAACATCGCAAACGTGAGTTCGAAACCGGGGCGTACAAAGATGATGAATGCATTCAATGTGGGCGATAGCACGGATCCGTTGAAGAACCTCGTGGTGCTTGATATGCCAGGATACGGCAAAGGTGGACACGCCGACTGGGGGAAAGAGGTGCTGAAGTATTTGGGCAAGCGGAAGGAGCTCAAACGTGCGTTTGTGCTCATTGATGCCGAAGTAGGGTTGAAGAAGACAGATGAGCAACTATTGGCGATCTTTAGAAAGGAGGAGATCCCGCACCAGATTGTGCTCAGCAAAGTCGACAAGCTCCTATTCACGAAGAACCGAAAACCTAGTGAGGGAGCACTAGAAAGCAGAATGCAGGTTCTCAAGCGGGTGATGGAGATGACTAGACGAACAACCCAGCCAAACCCGGAGGACATGAGCGGTGCACTGGGAGAAATCATTGGATGCTGTTCAGAGCGGCCATTTGGCCAGATTTTGGGTATTAATGAGGTTAGGCATGCTATGCTGCAGGCAGCTGGCTTGGAGAAGAAGATGGATAGGAAGCTGATTGCTGAAACCGAGGTTGTGCCCCATGAAGATATCTTTGGAAAGGATTCTTCATAGATGCATGGGGATACCTGTGGAGAGGGAGTTGATTGATGTGTTGTATAAACATGGAACGACATTATGTATGAGTAAATAGTGTAGCAGTGTACGAATATCTACGAGTGTAATTTATAGTTAATAAGAGAAGACAACAATGCCCCGTTGGAAATGTTCACTGTCATATATCTCTGGTGAAGAGGTGAGAACGGACTGTGCACAGAATGAATGGCAGCACAACATTTTATATTGCAAAAGGTCAACGTCGAAGCAACCAAATTGTATCATTGTTTATCAGATAAAGCTCAGGCGTGTTCACCAGTTACCTTCAATGTAATATATTATTCATTCCTCCAAAAAAAAAGCCAAAAAGGAAGTTTTAAGGTCGTACCCGGGATCGAACCGGGATCTCAAGAAGACATGATGATGACTGAACATCTTCAAAATCTCACGTGCTAACCATTACACTATACAACCGGTTTAGTGGCTTATGCTCGCTAAAATGTTAGATAAGGGGAACGCGTTTTCCGCGCTAGTACCCGCGCTAGTTCCAATGCGACTACAACTAGGGAATCTCCTTATCACTCAAAAGCGTCACATACAGCTTGTTCACATTCACACTCACGAGATAATAAAGGGGACTGGGTCGTGCTGCTCTGAAATGCTGAATTCTCACACATCATCAGACGCAGATATGATGATCCTATCTAGACTATACTACATACAAACAATGCGAGCTCTTCGCAGCTGGCCTCAGTCGAGCCAGTGCCTGGAGCAAATGCCACCTAGTCGAATAACGCAACGATGCTCTTTATAATCTCCATTGTTCTCCCTGATTATTTTTCCTCTTTCCATTCATTCATCCCTTTACATATGCCCGTGCATCTTTTATCCTCCCAATATTCTGTATCCCAATCTACCCCTATGCTCGGCCAGTCTCAGCGACCTCCTGCGAGGACACCACGGTAGTACTCCACGCTTAAGTCAGCCGTGTGCTTCAAGTACTTGTCCTCCGTAAGAGGCAGTCTAAGAACTCTGCTCTGATCATGTCCCTGTATTGCGTTAGTTGGAATCCACAGAACACCAGGTTGTTGCGAGAATCTTACCTTTCCATTCTTCCCAAGCTGAACCACCACCCTTGCAACACACGCCCCAATCTCCTGGACCGCCACCTTCTCCAAGAAACCCACACTCCGCGCATCTGACAGCATAGCCGGAAGGCTGCCCAACAACCTATCCACGGCCTTTCCGTCATGCTCCCCCTGTTTCTCCCCATCCAGTAGTGTTAAGTAATCCGCATACGTCGCACCACCGAGATTCCAGTCGCGAATACCTCCTTCCCTTTGTTGGAAGCCGCCAAGTAGTTTACGCAGCGTCGCATCGTCCTGCTCAATGACTGCGGTGGGCGCGACGACCTTATAGAAAGTGCGGTGCGCCTCCTCAAAGGCACCAGCGCGGATGAGGCATTCTACCTCACGTTTTGGATCCTTGACGACGGCACGCATGTAGAGTGCCTTTGCGTCCCAGATCCATGAAGATGGGATCTTGAACTGGTCGATAAGAGTAGTGAAAGCTGGCCCATCTTCGGCCCCAATGCGGCCAGCGTGGTGAGCAAGGTGGTCTTGGATGCTCTTCGTACGAGCAGCCAGCGAGGACAAGTGGAGGAGCACAAACACAGCGTCGAGCCAATGGCCATCATTCGTAAGCTGAGATGCGAATGATAGAGTAAGCTCGTCGGCCTTTTCGTCGGCCTGCTCACCGTATGAGCATTTCCCAGACGCTGTAAGTGCCTGGGAAAGCTGCCACGAAAATCGCATGTTCAATGGCGATAGCTGCGAGTTTTCAGGGCGCAGAACTGCTTGTAGGTCTGTCTTGTTGTCGGAGTACAGCTTAAGCAGCCCCCAGAGGAGGTCCTCGCGATCTTCCAAATGTTGATCATCCCACAGCGGCGAGATGTTTTGCTCGACGTACCATGCGAATGGCTTGGACGACTCCTTGTCTTGCTGAAGATCTTCAGCAAATTTCAGCACCGCATGCTCAAGCTCTTCAGTGCCTGAGATGGCATACCAGAGTCTAAGGCCAAATGCCTGTCTCCAGTCCAATCCGAATCGCTTAGACATGATGAAAGAGTCAATGCGGTCTTCTATAGGCGCTCCTTTGATGCCATCACAAACACAAACATTGCCAGCCAGGATTTCGTAGATAGCTCGGAGAGGTTGGTTGATCTCTGAGAGCACTCTGGCCTTGTTCCACTCGTTCAGCTGCTCACGAATGTTCTTGCGCACAGAATCATTGCCTCCAAGTAAAGCTACCAAGGTAGCAAGATGGTAATCCTGGCCAGTTAAAAGGTGGGTGCAAGCATCGGGAATTCGATGCCCACTGAGAGCAGCAATGGCCTTCTCTTCGGACGATTTCGCCATTGTGACCTGTCTCGTGGATGCTTGCTCAACGACCTTCTCCCAGAATGCGGAAAGATTGTCTTTGCGCAAGAACTTAAATGCTCCAGGAAATCCCTTTAGATCAGCTGGGATCTCAATCTCGTCGAATAAAATGCTTGCAAGCTCCCAAACCAGGTTTTCATGAATGGCTGCAGGGTGACGCGAGTCGCGATCGCGAACGAAATCACTGAACTTGAATGGCAAAGAGAGTCTGGCTTGTGGGATGCCTCCGGCCTGATCAATTTGAGCCAATGTCTTTTGGATTGAAAGTGAGTTCGGGGTTGACTCGTCCGAAAACTTAGCAAAGCGAATATCCTTATCTTCACTGGTAAGAATAGTCGTATGAGCAAGAAGTCCATCCATCTCGATGGCCTTGCTGGCTTGCCTATCGGCTGGAGATGCTGCATAAACGAGGGTTCCCGTAGGACCCCAGCTCGGCTTGACTGAGCTGTGATATTGTTGGTCGATTTCATCCATATCCTCTTCATTCAGATTGCTTGACTTGGACTTCTTCTTGTAAGGCCACTCAAACCCAGTTCCTCGCGCTGGGATCTGTGCTACCTTCGCCGGCTTTGCTGGTTTCACAGGACTCTTTGGTTCCCCAAACAGTGAATGCATGAGGTCGATGCTAGTTGCGAAGCCACGGCCGTCAGATACCACACGGTTCTTGATTGGCGAAGCAAGTGTCTTCTGGGGGGAACCAAAGAGAAGGGCATCGGTTTCCATATCTCGGATTTGCTTCAGATGCTCTCGGTCTTGCTTCTGAGGGCTGATCGTCTGCTCGAGCATATCCATCCAGTTGTCGTCGTTCAGCTCCAGCTTGCGCTTGAGTGGCGACCCTGCAGCTCGCGACTCACGTAGTCGTGCTCGCATAAGGCCTCCTGGAGTTTCACCTACATCCTCCTCAAAACTCTCTTGCGCGTAGTCACTCTCAGGCTCCGCGGTAGCGTCAGGTTGAGGGTAAGAGCCCGCCATCTCATTACTCACAATCCTGACCAATTCATTGTCTTGGTGACTCTCGTCGTGGTCCATAGGCTCCCCAACGTCGTCGCTTGACAATGAACCCACGGAGCGCTCATCTAAAAAAGACTGGGTCTCCTGGATATCGTTATCATCCTCCATCTCATCATCGTATTCAGGGCCCTCCGAAGGATCAAAAGCGCCTGGGAAAACCTTGCGCTTCTTGAAGTCGAACGTATCCTCAGGGTCAGACTCGGTAATCACGCTCTCCTCGAATGTCGACTCAAAAGATTGATCGTGCTGAACAGCCCTTGGCGTTCTGTTTTGTGGGGTTGGCGTGTCTGGCGCAGCGCTGAGTGTACTCTGGCCAAAGTCATCCTGAGTATCATCGCCAACCTCAGAATCGTCATCGTAATCCAGGCCATATGTTGTGAAGTGAGGAACCTTGAATGTCCATACACCAATAGCTTTATCATAGTTGATGAACTCGGTATCCGGAACCCTCTGGAGACGTCTCAAATGTCTCTCCATCTGGGCCTTGACATGCTCTGGCGACAACTTACGTTTGTCAAGTCTTGGCCAAGAGTTCTCCATCTGGATGATAGATGGAACATTCATGCCCTGACCCATCGGCGGCTTGTTGGGATAGCCGGGAGGGTAAACAGTAGCGGCGCGGATCTGGAGATCGACGATCGTACCGAATACTTTGTCGAGATCAACGTTTGACAGGTCAACGGGAGCATCGAAGTTCACAGTTGCAACTCCGCGTC
Source organism: Pseudogymnoascus sp. BL549 (assembly GCA_001630585.1). Lineage (NCBI taxonomy): Eukaryota > Fungi > Ascomycota > Leotiomycetes > Thelebolales > Thelebolaceae > Pseudogymnoascus > Pseudogymnoascus sp. BL549. The sequence continues at coordinate 8,313 of LNAR01002068.1, read as the reverse complement.
GACCAACCTTGAAGTTGCTGACCCTTTGTCGCTGGGTTCGGTTCATAGCTTCAATCTCTGGTCTCGATGGCTTCATCCAATAATCTCCTGGTTCTTGATCAGGCTGGACAGCCAATGGGAAGGGTTGCCCGCCGGATGATGGGCTGCCCTCCTCGGGGACGATGGCCAACTCCTTTCCTTTAACTTGCTCCATCTCTGGCTCGTTGGTAGTACCATTTGTCCTGGGGCCAGCACCGTTCGTGCTGCGGGTGGAGCGTAGGAAACCCATCTCTTCAGCGGACGGGGTTGGTCCGTCGTTAGTATGAACCTGCTTCAGCGGGCTCGACGAGTTAGAAGCAGGGCGACCGTTGTTTCCGTTGCCATTAGTCGACTCAAAGCTCACTCGCTTCTTGAGGATTCCATTCTGCTGCTCTTTGGGCTCTTTGCTTGGAGGACTGAAAAAGTCCGCACGGATACTTCTATCAATAACCAGCCTCTTCATGCTGCCAGTGCTATTGAATCTGGAACTTGGGCTAGCAGAGAAAGCTCCTGGGGTTAGGATGCTGTCCTGGTTGAACGACGTGTTGTAGGAGTTCCTGAGGCTGCTTGTCGACATGCTCTTTGAGAGCTTGTTCTGGCCAAGGCTAGCACCAAGCAAGGAGTTTCCGAAACCTCCAGGTGTGCTTGTTACGCTAGAAGCGCTGTTGGGAGTTCCATACGTGCTGTATGTGAAGCCGAATCCGCCACGCTTTTGGGGTGTGCTGAGACGTGATCCAGACGAAGGGCTGAGCTTGTATAGTGGGATAATTCCAGCCTTCTTCTGCTTCGACAGGCTCGAGAGAGGCGTTGCCAGCGGGCCTGGGTTAGTGAGGTCTGGCGTGGCGAGATTTGAGAACATTGAACCTGAACCGAATGCTGCAGGATCATTGATGCTAGTTGTAAGCTGTCCCTGTTGCTGTTGTTGTTGCGGTTGTTGTTGCTGGCCCTGCGAGCCGCCAAACAATGAGCCGCCGCCGCCGAAGAGAGAGCCACCTTGCTGCTGTTGCTGTGGCTGCTGTTGTTGCTGATTTTGGCCAGCACCGCCAAACAAGGAGCTTCCAGTGTTTTGCTGGGTAGAACCGAAAAGGCCACCTCCGGTTTGAGCGGGTTGGGAGGCACCGAACAATGGTTTGGCTGCTTGCTGGCCACCCCCGAAGAGGCCACCTCCCGTATTCTGAGCTGGCTGGTTCTGGGCTCCACCAAATCCACCGAAGAGTCCACCACCACCAGCAGCGCCCGTTGTTGCCGCAGCGGGTGCGCCAAATAGGCCACCAGTGCTGGGTGCAGCGGGTTTGGCGGCGCCGAATAGGCCACCGGTATTTGAAGCTGCTGGTTGTGCGCCGAATCCAGTACCGGTATTCTGAGCCGGTGCTCCAAACAAAGAACCGCCCGCAGCCGGCTGTTGGGCTCCAAAGAGGCCTGTGCCTGTGGCCGCGGGTTTAGGAGCAGCACCGAAAAGAGAGGTAGGAGCTGCGGCTTGTTGCTGGGTGTTTCCGAAACCGCCGAACGGGTTAGATGCCGCGGCCGGCTGGGCAGGAGTTGAACCAAATGGGTTCGCGGGAGCAGGAGTCTGCGCGGCGCCGAAGGGATTGGACGCAGGGGTTGCTCCAAACCCAGTCGTGCCTGATGCACCGCCAAATGGAGTTGTGGATGCGGCAGGAGCCCCAAACAATGGCTTGTTGGGAGTGCTGCCAAAGAGTGAAGGCGCAGACGTCGTTGCTGGGGTTGCTCCAAATCCCGTGTTCGTAGCCGTATTCGTGGCTCCAAATCCCGTGGAGGGCGTGGAACCAAACCCAGACTGGGTACCCCCAAAAAGACCCCCCGTAGCAGGCTTCTGCTGTTGTTGCCCGAATAGGCCTCCCCCTGTAGTGCTGGCACCAAATCCTGTGCTTGGCGTGGTTGTCGCGCCGAATGGGTTGGATGCCGCCGTGTTAGTTGCCCCGAATAGGCCACCGCCAGTGTTGGTGCTGGCGCCAGCACCAAATCCTGAAGTTGGTTGCTGGGTACCACCGAAGCCGCCAAACCCGGTGGACGTACCAAAAGCACCCGCCTGCCCACCAGTGTTGGCGTGCCTGCGGCCTTGAGCGTAATCAGCCAGCCTTAATTCTTCTTGGGAGAACTTGACGTATGGCTGCTGGAAGCATATATTTTCAAACCTCACCTGTTGATTCTGAGCAGCGTTGGGCTCTTTCTCAACAGTAGGCTGAAAGGGGACCGAGGCAGTTCCCTGGCACTCTTGGCTTGCGCCGCCCAGAGTGTTACTGGCAGCTCCAAACCCTCCTCCAGTATTCCCCCCACCAAATGCGCTGGTAGTGCCGGTATTGGCGCCGAATGGGCTGGCGGCTGGGGTCGCTCCGAAGCCAGTCGTTGCGGGTTTTGCGGCACCGAAGAGACCTCCACCGCCGCCACCACCGAATCCAGTACTTGGGGTGCTAGTGCTAGCACCAAATCCACCGAACCCGGTGCTTGCTGCTGGAGTCGTTGTGGATGCGCCGAAGAGACTGTTCCCTGTGGTTCCTGTCGACCCGAAGGGTTTGTTGGCGGTAGCACCAAAACCGGTGTTCTGCGTAGCGCCGAATCCTATTTGAGTTGTTAGTTGTCTACACGGTACAGATCCCATAGTTTTATGCGAAGTCGGCAATTGAGAGAGAATCGATCTCAGGCCCTGCGCATCCGCCATATCGCCGGCGTGGGTCGACAGTTGTAGAGCGGCCAATGTCGGTCGCCGCGTGGGTGCGGTTCCATGTCGACAGAGCAGGCAGCTCCCTCGATAGCCAAAACAAATCGTGCATTCTCGACGTACCTCCAGAACCGCTGCCAAATCCACCCGTGTTGCTACCAAAGGCGCTCGTGCCTGTGTTGTTCTGCGCGCTTCCAAATCCAGTTCCGGTCGAGGAAGCACCGAATCCTGTAGGTACGAGAAGGTTCGAGTGAGCTCCAGCTTCGCCAGTGTGCCCCATGGCAGGCAGTCGAGGTCCGTCGCGTCCAGGGTGTAAAGAAAACGAGGGTTGCATACCTGTATTTGTATTTGTAGATTGGCCAAAGCCGCCGAAGCCCGTGTTCTGTTGCTGCTGGGCATTGTTTTGCTGGCCGAAGCCACCGAATCCACCGAAGCCCGACATTGTCACTGCTGTCAATGGGTCGATGAGGTTTCAGACAGAGCTGGAAAGGTGCAGGAGTTGTGAAGTTGCCTCCTGGAAATGCGACACGCCGTCGCGCCTCAAAGTTTTGGTTGTCGCGCTCAAAAGAAAGTGATCGCGACAAGCATCACAGGCTGGTATTAAAGTAGCTGAAGACGCCCTGTCTCAGCTGTCTCGACGATGGATGAATCAGCGAATTCGTCAAGCGTGGACAGCAATCGGGATGATATAACGCGCTTCGTCTTTTTTGTCGTGGTCAAGGTTACCTCTCGCTTATACAACACATCAAGCGCTCATCCCAGGAGGCATCAACACGTGACCTTATGGCGCGCTAGTGCCGGCCGTGAGCTAGAATAAGCAATGTGCACTAAATCGAGGTGATGTTTGCAGCAGATGTGATCAAATTCAGGAAATTCAAGGAACTCAAGGCAGTCAATCACTCAGCACTGTAGTCACCGAGCCAGTTACTCATAAAATAGACTTTAATTTTTAAAATTCTATTGCTTAACGTTTTGGTATGAGTCTTCAGGCAAGGCAGCTTGTCTCTGTATTTTGGTGGGGACAACGAGTATTTATACCAGACAGAAAGGACTCAGCCCCTTTTGCCAGACTAAGCACGTGGTGCAGATATTCACGCTTTGCTTTGTAATACAACTGACAAGGCATACTGGACCATATCGTATAGCGTGTTTTTGTATGTTTCATGGTGATCGAAAGGGATAACTATGCAGAGATGGGGGACTCAGTTGGGATCAACTTGTGGTTTTCATTGGGCACGACTGCATCAGGCAGAGCTGCCTCTCCAGGCTCCAACCACGAACCCGCGGATCACTGTTGGCCGTTATGCTTGGAGTCATAATAACCAACTCCAGTGCAGTTTGTCACCACTATTTGTGCTGGTCATAGAAATCTAGCCCACTATGGACCGTCTCTAGTCGACGTGAATTATATTGGCGCCTGAGGCCCAAACTTGAATGAACCCTGAGCTTGAGTGGTCGCGGCGCGTCGGAACCAAGCTCCAAGCGCGTCCCCCGCCATATCCCATCCCCATCCCCGTAATTCCTCAGTCGAGTATCACGTACGCGACGAGAATTGAAGACAAATAAAATTCAGCGACTGCACATTCCAGTACAACCACAGACTGTCTCCGCGCCGTCTGCGACTACATACGCAACCTCAACGCGCCGACACCATGGCTTCCTCCCATAACCCCTCCTTCCCCATCCGCCAGTATCCCTCCTCCATCTCGGGGCCCTCCCAACAACCCCCCCAGTCATCTACTCGCGGAAAGCCCCTTGGGTTCAGTCAATCACACGCCCCCGCCGCTCGTGAGGCAGCGCGCCTTGAGCGCGACCGCCTTGACCGGGAGCGCCAGCAAGTTGCACAGAAATCCACGCACGGGCAATCGCAACCGCCGAGCGCATTATCGCAGTTAGCGGACGAGCAGCGCGATGAGGTGAATGAAGCTGTGAGTATGCGCTTTCGTTATATAAGATACATGGCTGATTGTAGGATAGTTTGCGCTGTTTGATCTAGATAAAGATGGCCTCATCGACTACCACGAGTTCAAGGTTGCGCTCAAGGCACTCGGGTTCGATCTGCCCAAACCGGAACTGCTCGACCTGCTCACCTCACACGGAATTGCGCCGCCGTCATACCAGCCGCCACAGGGATCATCTGGGCAGCATGTGGTACCGGCATCCAGGTTGCATCTCACACTCAATTCGTTCCAACAAATCGCCTCTGAGCTGATCCTTGCTCGGGACCCGCGCGACGAGATTCTAAGGGCGTTTGATCTCTTTGATACGGAGGGCAAGGGCATGATATCTTTGGATGATTTACGGAGGGTAGCGAGGGAATTGGGCGAGGGCCTAGAAGAGGAGGAATTGATGGCGATGATTGAGGAGTTTGATCTCGAGGGGAAGGGAGGCGTGGGGAGGGATGAGTTTATTGGTATTTGCATGAACTGATGGAGTACTGGGGTGGGATAAAAAGCACGTAGCCCACGGACTGTGGATCTTGCGGACGGTGTTTGGATGGTGTTTGTCACATGGCTGTGGTTGGGTTGTGTCGTTTATGACATGGGATGACAGCGCGGAGTATAAAGGCGCAAGATTATATGTATGTATGTTTTGTATCAAGATTACAGAAGTGATTCTGATGCACTTAGATTTCTGGAATGACCTTCGGAGCTTGTTGTTAGGATATGATTTAGTATGGTACCAACCTGTATCTACCACCAAAAATATATGCAAAAAGATCGGGGTGCACCGGATTCGAACCGTTGACCTCCTGAATTTTCATGGTTTACTTTGAGAACTGTTGTCTAAAGCCATACAACGGTCAACAAGCCTTTTTGCGAGTAGAGTCGTGCGCGGTCAGTGATGTTAATCTAACCGACCCCCAGAGTGAACCACCTCTCAAATTGAATAAATCCAATCAAGCACGAGCAGAAACCAGGAGCGCTATGACTGCGCCAGCACCATTTTTTAGAAGGTGTTTGGTTGAATTGGCTTTCAAGTGTATGGCGTTTGTCAGGCAGCAAACAAAGGGAACCAGTGAGAAGGATGAGACAGTGAGAACAGTGAGAACAGTAATAGCAACGAGAATAGCGAGAGGCCCGGGAATAAAGATGCTATTATTTAATCAAGTTTATAACACCAGAGGACATATTATCAACAATCTACCTATGAAGCTATTCATACGTCTTGTCACCGATATAAATACTCATACCAGCCAACGTTCCCAAGGGACAGTCCGAAACAAGACATCCGAGCTCAGAGACATTCGTGATCCCCCAATAGCTTATATTGACTACGGACAATAAAAATATATCACATTCACCTGGAAATCACTCCAAGAGAAAAATCCATTATTTTCAGCTCAGTATCAATTCGCTTTCATGCAAGTGAATGAAAACAGCGATTGAATCACGTGCCAGGAGGCTCAATTGGGCCTGCGCTTGCCACTTACTGGACTAGCGCGATTACGTCCTCCTGTACACGATCAAGTACAGCGTCATCTTGCACCGCCCGACAGATAGACCTGAATCGCGAACCCTGTGGCTAAACCAACATTTTCCTACACCGCAAAAATCCCGACCTTTTCCCTCGTTATAACAACCTTTTCTGGAGCTTTTCCTGTGCGGATCCTATACAGCCTCCTATTATTGTTCCATTACCGAACCGAATATCGCTCGATTGATAACTCGTGTGGCAAAGACCCTGCACCACGTCACCTCCGTCGGCGGCGCAATTAGATCTGCCAAGGTCCCGCGCTCCAGCCACCCTCTCTTACAACGACATCATCGCCACCGAGTCCTATTACTACCCCTCGAAATAAGCGCCATCGCTGCTACTAGATTGGGCCAACTAGCCTGCGGACGAGTGCGAGAATACCGAGTTCCTCCTATTCCATCTCAGTGGTTGCAAGACCACACCCGCCGCAGTCATGTCGAAGGTTATGCGAAGCGTGAAGAATGTCACCAAGGGTTACTCATCGGTGCAGGTGAAGGTTCGCAATGGTGAGATATACCCGTGCGCGCTGTTCAAACCGGCCAGCAGTGGACTGACCGATTGGAAATAGCTACGAGCAACGATCCGTGGGGCCCGACTGGGACGGAGATGCAGGAAATCTCTCAGATGACATACAACTCGTATGGCCCCCTCCGATTCAAGCATGCGGCTTCGCAATAACAGCTGCTGATATAACGCAGATCAACCGAGTTTTACGAGATTATGTACATGATAGATAAGCGTCTCAACGACAAGGGGAAGAACTGGCGTCACGTCCTCAAGGCCTTGAAGGTCCTAGATTACTGTCTGCACGAGGGTTCCGAGATGGTTGTTACGTGGGCACGCAAGAACGTCTTTATTATCAAGACTCTCCGCGAGTTCCAGCACATCGACGACGATGGCCGAGACGTGGGTCAAAATGGTATGTTTCCCCGCACTTGAGCGAGAACCCCCCAAGCTTACAAGTCACAGTGCGTGTATCGGCAAAAGAACTCACTTCCCTGATCCTCGACGAAGAGCGCCTCCGCGCCGAGCGCAGCGACCGCAAATCCTGGAAGTCGCGCGTGACAGGCATCGAAGAGTACGGCTCCTCCGAGACCTCCCCCCCACCCCGCCGAGAGCGCCCCCACCGCGCCCAGCGCGCCGACGAAGAGGACGCCGAGTACAAGCTCGCGATCGAAGCGTCGAAGCACCAGGAGGAGGAGGACCGCAAGAAGCGACAGAGCAGGCAGGGCGAGCCCGACGATGACGATCTCGCCAAGGCCATCAAGCTCAGCAAGGAGGAAGAGGACCTGAGACTGAAGGAGCTCGAGGACGCGAACGCCCAGAGCCTCTTCGACGACGACCCAGTGCAAATGCAGGGCAACCAGCCGCAGTTCACAGGCTACAACCAGGGATACCAGCAGCAAGGTGCCGTAGACTGGTCAGGCAACCCCATCGACATGTCGCAGGGCCAACAGCCCGGATACCTCAACTCCTACGCAACTGGCTACCCCCAAGCCCAGCAGCAAACTGGCTACCAAAACGGCTTCCCCAGCTTCGACCAATACGTTCAGCAGCAAACCGGGCAGGCACCCTTCCCGACATCGCAAAACTACAACCCCTACGCGCAACAGCAGCAGCAACAGCCGCAGCAGCCCCAACAACCCGAACCCATCGTCCCGGCACACACCAACAACCCCTGGGCCACCAGCGCGCAAACCGCGGTCCAGGCCTCAGCCCCCGCCCAGACAGGCTCCAACAACCCCTTCGCCTCCTCGCGCCCCGCACAATCCCAACAACCCTCCATCCCAACCCTCTCCTCCCTCCAAGAGCAAAAAACCCTCTCCTCCTTCCCCACAAACCAACCGCAATTCTCCCAGCCCTCCTCCTTCACTCCTCCCCCCCAGCAGCAACAACAGCAGCAGCAGAAACAGCAATCCCCCTACGAAGCGCGTCTCGCCTCCCTCCTCGAAAGCGGCGACGGCATGGACACCTTCGGAAACACGGGCAACCTGCGTATCCCCGCGCAGCACACCGCGCCGGGCACGTTTGTTAATTCCGCCGGCGCGGGTCTGCCGGGTTTGAACGCCCAGCAGACGGGCGCGCCGGGGGGGAGCAATCCGTTTATGCAGAGCCAGTTTACGGGGATGCCGCAGACG
>LNAR01002067.1:0-60500 GCA_001630585.1 Pseudogymnoascus sp. BL549 | reverse complement strand
TTCTCGGTTAGAAAACGGACACCGGTGTCCGTATATTGGAACTCCCTCCAGCCAATCAAATCCCATTCTTAGTCATCCCGACACCTGCCCCCGGCCCCTTCCAGCCAATCGCCGCTCCCCAAGTCCGCAGATAGCCGTCGGAATCTGTGTGGACTTGCTCCTCTTGGACGCTGAACCGCATCGAATGTGTGGACTCTCCGTCATCGACTATCCACCCATCCATCCCACCAACATCCACCTCGCCAGGCGCCATTTCCCCTATGTGCAGTTACACACGATGATAATTCCCTATAGGCAAGTCTGAACGATTTTCACCAACACGATCAGAAACTTGCGCCCGGTCACGCCCACAATGTCCAATTACCCCCGTGCGAGGTTACTGAACTGCGCGGGGTCTTCGGGCTCTTCGCGGTCATCCTATGTATTTCCATTACCATTGTTTTACATTTCGGGAGCTTTGTCTGACTATATATGGTGCCTCCCCTCCCCCCCTTCTCCCTCGTCCCATTCTCCCCTCATTATTACCCCAAAAAGACCACTACTACCCATCATACCCCCTCCTAGAGAATATCGTTCCATAGGACACTCCACGTGAACACTCTAGCACTGCACTACTCCATCAACACATTCATACCCTCATACACTCCTCATACACACATACATACCACTATCCAGCATGGCCCCTCACGCAGACGGACTCGCTGCTAACGGCCAGGTCGCTGCGAAGGTGTCGGGCAGATATCACGCCACATCCAGTGCCAGTGCCATCGAGGCAGAGGCCAAGTATGCCGCGCACAACTACCACCCACTCCCCATCGTCTTTGCCCGCGCCAGCGGCTCTGACGTCTGGGATCCAGAGGGAAAGCACTACCTGGACTTCCTGTCCGCATACAGCGCCGTCAACCAGGGCCACTGCCACCCCGAGCTGGTCAAGGCGCTCTGCGACCAGGCCCAGCGCCTCACCCTCACCTCGCGCGCCTTCTACAACGACGTCTTCCCCAAATGGGCCGAGAAGATGAAGGATGTCTTTGGCTACGACATGGTCCTCCCCGTCAACACCGGCGCCGAGGCCGTCGAGACTGCGCTCAAGATCGCGCGCAAGTGGGGTTATAAGTCCAAGGGCATCCCCGAAAACAAGGCTCTCATCTTCGCCGCTGCGGACAACTTCCACGGCCGCACCCTGGGCGCCATCACCCTCTCCACCGACCCCGACTCCCGCACCAACTACGGCCCGTACGTGCCTAACATTGGCGCCGTGAACCCCACCACCGGCAAGGAGATCCGCTACAACAACGTCGAGGACATCGAGGCCGTTCTCTCCGCGCACGGCAAGGAGACCGCCGCCATCCTGCTCGAGCCCATCCAGGGTGAGGCCGGTGTCGTCGTCCCAGATGAGGACTACCTGACCCGCGTGCACGCGCTGTGCAAGCAGCACAACGTCCTCCTCATCATCGACGAGATCCAGACTGGTATCGGACGCACAGGCCGCATGCTGTGCAGCGAGTGGTCGAACATCAAGCCCGACCTCGTAACGCTCGGCAAGGCGCTATCGGGCGGCATGTACCCCGTTGCCTGCGTGCTGAGCAGCTCCGAGATCATGTTGACCGTTGAGCCTGGAACCCACGGCTCGACATACGGCGGTAACCCACTCGGATGCGCAGTGTCGATGCGCGCACTCGAGGTGATGGAGGAGGAGGGGCTGACTGCGCGAGCGGAGAAGCTGGGCGAGGTGCTCAGGAAGGGACTGAAGGAGATCAACTCACCGATGGTGAAGCTGGTTAGAGGAAAGGGTCTGCTGAATGCGATTATCATCGATGAGGCGCACACGGGCGGCCACACGGCGTGGGATCTGTGCATGCTGATGAAGAGCAAGGGACTGCTGGCCAAGCCGACGCACGAGAACATCATTCGCTTTGCGCCGCCGTTGGTGATTTCCGAGGAGGATATCCAGAAGGCGCTGCGTATTATCAAGGAGTCTATTCAGGAGCTGCCGACGCTGAAGGGCGAGAAGGAGGATGAGGTTATCCCCGCGGCTGATAAGAATGTCAAGATCCACCTTGACGATTAGATATCCCACCCCTCCCCCCTTCCTCACCACTTACCTGGGTAGCGAAGGAGTTTTGGATTTTCCGGCAACGACGCCGACGACATGTATGCGGGGTCACATTGGGGTAGCTGCCACACCTACCGGCCACCCCCAACGCCTTTTATGAGTTTTTTTTATATCTTTTTATGGATGCTTGGTGAGGGAATGATCAGTCTTTTATCATCACGCGAATAGAAGTAGCACAAATATCTATAAATGAGAAATTTGAAACGATCTATTTGAAAAGTTTATATATATGTTACTAAATTGTTTGGTGGGGGGAGCAGGGGGTGTCGCTCGGTTTTATCTCGTTGCAGGTGAACGAGGTTCAGATTGGAGATTCTCCAAAAATGCCGCAGCCTGACCCCGCATTATCGCCAGATCTGAATCTCGCGAGCTTATCGGGGATGTACGGCCATCGGAAGACACCAGATGCGTTATAAAATACTTGGGGAAAAGTCTCCAATGACTGGCAGACACCAAAATTGATAAATAAAAATTGCCTCCATCGTCGTGATTACTCTGATTACCGTGCATACTCGCGCTCTCAAGTAAGCCGCAGTAATCATATCATACACACCACGCCATCCCACTCCATATATACTATACGAGCCACGGACTGAAGGAAAGAGACAACGGATATCCACCGCGCTCCCAGTACGTAATCACGTTGCTGACGGCAAATTCTCCCGTCACACGGCAATGCACCTTCCAAATTGGCACGGGTGGCGTTTGCGCCTCCAAATAAGCACCACGACGAGCGTCCCGGCAGGAGATGACGATGCGACGGCGTGGTTGACCGAGGCTATTGTGCCCCAGAAACAAGGTGCCAGCGGGTATGGGTGGCCTCATGGGAAATGAAGGTTTGTCAAGATGGTCAACGTTCCCCATTCCCTAGCTGCCCCTAGACCCTATAAACATACTACTCCAGTGCACCAAGCTACTAGGCCACGAGCTAGAAGCCCATCATCGTACTGAAGGAGTAGGACTCGTGACCGATCGTGCCAGCTTCCTTGTTGGACTGTTGACGGAATGGCTGCACTGTCCACTTAACTTACATACATAGTAAGACTTACATTAGTAGTCGCACGTTAGGCCGCGGTACAACCACGCGGGCCACAGTGCGGATCCAATTCCACGTTATTGGGGTAACCCTCGTTGGAGAAAAAACAGCAGGAGCCAAGAACGAGGCGTCTGGAGCAAGCGACTACACGTAAAAAACTCACTTCTCTCATGAAAAAGAGCACGCCGAACACCGCAGTTCAAAGTGTGGGGAGGAGCCCGTAGAGGAACCACTTACCGCAGCAAAATAACCCACCGCCGACTCCTCCAGTCCACCTAATCTCGTTCCCTCCCCGCATTCTGGCCTGACCTCGCCCCAATCAACCAACCCCGAAAGCACCGTTCCCCACCACTACCGAGCCCACGCACCGGCTAGACCGACGCGGCCACGCGCGGATTGGGCGGGCGATCGCTCCCTCCGTCCCACCACCCATCAACGCCTCCACGCCGGCGTCTTTGTAATTGTGGCGCGCTGCGTCTTGGGGGTTGGGCTAGCTGCACCGTTGTTCGGCGCTGGGATTGCTGCGAGGGTTGGTGTTGCCCCGCGTCGTGTGTCATGGTGGTGAAGGGGGACCGGACCTACTTAACTCGGACGCGGATCGGCCAGTAGGGCTTTTGCAGATCCTGCTGCATTTTCGCGAAGGCGCCCTGCAACATCTTTCTGTGGAGGGTCGGCTTAGACTTGTTTTCTTTCTTCTCTTCCTTTGGTTATACACGAAAGAGGGATTGTTAGAGTTTTGCGCCTTTTGTGAGGGAAGAAGTCGGCAACTCTAAATTGTATCCGTCAAGATGTTCGGGTTCGGCGATAAGAGTTCGTTATCCCGCTGCCATCCGGCGATCGGCTCATTGGGCCGACGCTGTTGATGCGATTAACGCTGACATATTCTGTAGAGGCAGCAGCGACGGAGACCGAGTCGCCAATTCCGTCTGTAATTGACGATGCAGGAGTTCCGGGCGAGAAGACGTTCTACGCCAACAAGGACGCGCAAGGCAACGATGTTAACGACAACCTGCCCGCCCAGTGCCCGCCGCATACAACCGAGGCGGCGCTGATGCGCAGAGTCGACATGAGGGTCATTCCGTGTCTCTGTGTGCTATACCTCCTGGCCTTCCTCGACAGAGTCAACATCGCCAATGCGAAGTCCTTCGGCCTGGTCGAAGATCTCAACCTCGTCGATGTGACCGGCAAGACGTCGAGCGTCAAATACAACACCGCCCTCACAATCTTCTTCGTGCCATACATCTTCTTCGAGATCCCGGCCAACATCCTGCTCAAGAAACTGCGCCCGCATGTCTGGCTCTCGGGATGTATGTTCACCTTCGGCTTGGTCTCCATCTTCCAGGGCCTCGTGCAAAACTACTCCGGACTCCTGGCTACGCGCTTCTTCCTCGGCATGATGGAGGCAGGCATGTTCCCAGGTTGCTTCTTCCTCATCGGGTTGTGGTACAAGCGCACTGAAGCGCAGCGCCGCTATTCCTTCTTCTTCTCCTCGACCACCCTCGCTGGTGGCTTCGCCGGCCTCCTCGCCTCCGCCATTGGCAAGATGGACATGATGCAAGGCTACCGCGGATGGCGCTGGATCTTCATCCTCGAGGGCGTGCTCACCTGTGTCGTCGCCATCATGTTCTTCTTCATGCTTCCCTCCTTCCCCGAGGACGCAAAGTGGCTCACCGAAGACGAGCGCGCGTATGTTATCGGCCGTCTGCGCGTCGACCAGGGACGCTCCGCCGCTGAGCGCAGCATCACCCTCCGCGACGTCGGACGCGTCTTCAAGGACTACAAGATCTACCTCGGCGGCGTCATGTACTTCGGGCTGATCGTCCCCGCCTACTCGTATGCCTTCTTCGCACCCGCCATCATCTCCAGCTTGAACTACTCCCCCATCCAGACGCAGCTGCGCTCCGTCCCCCCGTGGGCCGCAGCCTTCGGCTTCTCCATGATCGTAGCTTGGTTCAGTGACCGCACCGGCCACCGCTTCGTCTTCTGCCTCCTCCCAATGTGCGTCTCGATGGTCGGCTTCGTCATGCTCTACCACATCCACCACAACGTCATGGCTCAGTACAGCGCACTCTTCTTGATCGCCATGGGCACCTACTCCGCCATGCCCGTCATCGTGTGCTGGTTTAACATGAATCTCGGAGGCCATCATCGGCGCGCCGTCGGTACGGCATGGCAGGTAGGCTTCGGTAATATCGGTGGCATCATCGCGACGTACAGCTTCCTCGACTCCGACAAGAAGAACTACTACCGCAATGGGTACAGTATCTGCATTGGCTTCATCTGTCTCAGCGCTGCGTCGTGCTGTGCGTATGCCGTCGCGGTCGTGTATGAGAACCGCAAGAGGGATCGGGAGGCCGGAACGTCGACGTTGACGGAGGATCAGAAGGCAGAACTGGGAGTAAGTCTCTTCTACTATTTCCTCTCCACTAACAGGACGTCGTTCAATCTCGCGTTCCGATCACGGCGTCGAGTTGACGCTGGAGGAGCGGTTGGACGCGCTTGGATTTGGTCTTATGCCGATGCTAACCTTTTTGTGTAGGATCTGAGCCCCGATTATCGCTATCTGTTGTAATAGACTAGCGTTTGCTGCGATTTATGCGTCTACATACTCTTTGTATCGTAATATAGCTAATATACTGCGGATTCTCGTAATTGTTTTGCGCGAATGGGGTTGGGAGTTTATATGTGGTGTGGAAAGGGCGATGGTCATGAGCCGCGCCTCACCTGTGAAAGTGGCAGTGACTCAATCAAATGCACCGATATTTCCGCATCTCCGTCAACTTCATGTTTATCCTCTTCCTTTATTCGTCCCGTCTTATTCACCACGCTCTAACTTAGTCTATCATTTAATTTACCCTCTCCGAAATCGCGTTCCTTAAGCCCTAGACTTATCTCTAAGGCCACTTATAGCAAGTGTATATAAAATGACTCTGGTCACGTGATCAGATTGTTGTAATGCTCACTAATCGCCCAGTCTCAAGAATTCCTCCCAGTCTCAGACCCAAATTAAACAGTAACCCTTATAACGTTAACCAGGACAATCTGGAACACTAACGCGCTTAAAATGACATTATACTGAACCATACATATGCAACGATCTTTATAAGGTGGAGACGGCTGAGTTGTGCCATGCATATGTGTTTTGTGAAAGACCCAAACAAAGTCCGAGGCATCCGAGATCGACAACCCTGCTTACTTGATTTGTCAGAGGGGTGTTGGAGCGATAAATAGTATGGCGGCGCCCCTCCAACGTCAGTTCTTGGATCGTACTGATGGTTATAATCTACGGTGCGATCTATCGACGGTTCGTGTCATCTCTGGACGACAAGGATGCCTGTCACGCCGCGATGAAGGTGTCAGGACGAAGACCTACGAGCACAAACGCAGACAACCACGATGAAGAAGGTCAAGGTAAGATGGCAAAGCTGCGATATTAGGGTTTTGATTCATTCAATTCATTATCCAGCACCTCAGTGAGTAGCCCAGCAGAAGCCTGTCTGTTGGCATCCATTCCCTATTCCTCCCTCAAGCTTCCAAGAAAAAGAATCGAAAAGAAGAGAAGTAAAATTATTATCCGCGTTTCCTGTTGCTTTTTCTCTTCCCAACGATGCAGTTGTGTGGCGACGGGTATACGACAATCCAACAGAAGGGTATGCGTCCTGACGACAAGAGATGGCGGTTGATGAAAGGTGTTACGAGGAGTTATAATATGGACAGAGGGTCGACGGTGGACTGGGAATCCGAATCCGAATCGACGACGCGAGCGACAGACGGTAAAAGGGCGCAATTAAGAAATATCCGACCCGGCAACGCCGTGCGATGATAACTCCGATAAAGGTCAAACAATATATACAATGAAGCCTGCGAGAGGTTCGCAGGTGATACCGAGGGAGTGGAAGGAGGTCGATATCAATGTTGGTTGGGCGAGGGGATCGACTGGGGACAACAAGTCAGCTTCATACCAGCAACGACGGAACGGACCAGACTCACCACCTCTCACGAATCCTCGTGCCAAACGCCACCATGGACCGCCTTGGTGATCCCAAGCCCAACACCAACAGCCAGTCCCACAATAACCGCTCCAATCGCGATCTTGACCCAGAACTTGGTGCGCTTATCCAAACCCCTCATCGGGTTCCAGCACTCCGTCCTACGCTTCTCCGCGAGCTTCGCCTCCTTAAGCGCCTTCTGGCCCGGCCATACCGTGCACTCCTTGTTGCTCCCGGGGGACTTCTTCTGCGTGAGCGTGAGGCCGCTGCCGCCGAAGCCGCCGCCAAAGCCGCCTGTGCCAGCGCTGGTCTTGGACTCGGACAGGCCGGCCTCGAGGTCGGATTCGTAGGTGCCGAGGTTGGATTTGGAGTCTGCTTTTGTGGGTTGCTGGGAGAGGGAGCCGGGGTCGTGGAATGGGGAGAGGGGGGAGGAGGTGCGGGTGCGGGTTGGGGTGAGGGTGATGGCGGAGTCGACGTCTTCTATTGTGTCGAGGGGTTGTTGGCTGCGGGAGGGGATGGAGAGCCCGATGGGGAGGTTGGAGTCTTGGGACATTGTGTGGTCGTGTGAGGGTTTGAAAGAGGAGGGAGTGTGTGGTTGTTGTTGGTGGTGGGAGGGAGTGAATTGATATTCTCCGAGTCGTCGATTAAAGGTACTGATGAAGGAGGGAGGTGCCTGTCGAGAAGGGGGGAGCTGTCACCCAAATAAAGGTTTGGTCGACGGGTGTAATCGTTGTATAAACCGGCTTTGATATTGTAATGGAGGGTGTAATCGAGGGGCCGTTGGTAGCGCAGAGACTGACAGTCCGATGATGTCGTGATAGTGTAGCAAGCTGGCTGTCCCACCCTACTCCGCATACACTCTCTGTATCTTTCCGTTGCAAGTTCCCCAAGGTATATATATAACTCTGTCGACACGAACGAACCAATTGACAATATCTCACAGATTCCACAGACAGCAAAGTAGTGGACAGGGCAAACGCTGTGAAAGATATTTCTCTTGGGATCTTGGTGTCTTCTTGAGGGCGGCGGGTAGAGAGAGGTGTTGGGTGAGGGAAGGAGTGAAAAGGATAAGGGAGCGAGTGGGTTTACCTGGTTTCACCCTGAGAGACAATATTGGGTGGTGGTAGTGGAGTTTGTATGGAGAGTATGGAGAGGTCACCCCCAAATGCTGGCAGATTACGCGGAGTACTATAGTACTGTCTCTGATACCGGGCCTAAGTACGAAACCACCAGGGCCACCACCAATATCGCTCATTTTGATATTGAAATGTGCGCAATGGCTTATTATTCCCGTTACAATAGCTGTCTCTATTATTTCTATCGCTAACAAAATGAAACGGATGAATTAATGGGAATAGAAAGCAAAGCAAAACAGCAGATAAGATACTTTGGCCCGTTTGAGATACTTAATCTGTGCAAAATACGATGGATGGGGTTTTTGGAGATACGGTAGTGTAGGTACATGGGGCAATCGTCGTTCCCGCGCTGTTTGCGGTGCCAACCTGCCAATCTCGCCCTTTAGCGGCTAGCAAGGCCCAGCATCGTCGGATGTTCTAGTCCACCACCTCCACCACTCCACCAACCACCCCGCCCACTGAACTTTTCTCTCTTACCCCAAACTGGCAATTGTGCATCAAATCGTGCGTGAAAACTATGATATCGATATGATGCAAGCAGTTAATGCGACTCCATACTCCTCCGTAACAGACATACGCCGGCGCGCAAACTATCAATTGCTTGAATGCGCCGGCACTGCCTGAAATCAAGATTCGAGGGAGGCTGGGGGATAAAGTCGCCATTACTCGCACACTTTCGCTGCGTACGTATTCGCACACTACTACAACCAACTACTACATACTCTTACCACGGACGTACTCCGAATCCCATGCAATCACGGCAGTACCTACTTCCATACACTGTCTGTACCCCCATTTGCCACCGACACTCTGGTAATACCCCTCGCAATGGCGCCGTCACTCCAGTCCAGCAAGGGTGAAGACGTCAAGCATGATCAAGCATAGTGGACATCGCCCCCTGTCCGCCCACCAATCCCCTCGGCCTACCTGCGGCCTACCTCGCCCGTCCCGTCCAGAACAGTGGGTATGCGACGCAATAACGGCCCACTTGGACCTTTCCCGGTCGGACTGGCAGTTCCCTACTGGACGTGGTGGTAATAGCCAGGAGTAGGACAAAAAGGGGGAGAAGGGGGCACAACACAGGTGCATTTCAACACAACACCCCTTACTTCCTGCGAGCTGTCACTTTGTGAACTCCCTTGGGTGGCGAGAATGGGGGCAAGTGCGTGCTGGGATATCGCGCATTTCGGGCGAGGGGGGCTCCGTGGAGTTGATGGGGCCCTTTGTACCGTTGGGGAATGTAGTACCAGCCGCGATCGCATGCCATGCGTTGGGCCTGCAGCCTTCAAGCGTGTCTGGTTGGGTGTGGCGTTTATGGTCTGCGCTGGAGAGCGCTAGAGAGTGGATGTTTTGTTTGAAGAGGGGAACTTTGGGATCCAGGCGTCGTGCGTTTGTCGTGAAGTGACAGATGTGGATTTGTGAAGCGGGGAAATGAATATCGGAGCTGTGATGCTTTTCAGAGGTTCTGATGTTGTGAGAGCTCAAGGATATGCAGCTCGTGATGAGCCAGGATTCTTCCACGAAGATTGGTAAGTGAGGAGTGGTCGTCCAAAATATTAGATGACAGCTGGGCGTGCAGGAGCAGCAGCGTCGTACGGTTATTGGAATAGCTTGTCCGTGTGCACGAATGGCGTTGTATGTTGCACACAGGGGCACAACATGCCAACGAGAGGTATATCGCCCTCGTTACCCCAGACTCGGCCACAAGAGATGCGGTTACAACCGCGTCTCGGGACCTATTGCAAGCCAGGTCAGCGGCGGGGTCCGATGTCCTCCCCCTACAAACACAAGACAGCATTCAATAATTCCCCGAATTTCGTTCCACAAGGCCACAAATCCGATCCACGATCCCAAATCTCCTTTGCCTCCCCTCCCACCCCTCATGGACAAACCAAAAAAGAAAATATTATCGCCTCAAGCAATTCCAAACCACCTTCCTTCACCGGACAGACCCAGAATCTCGGCCCCCAGAAAGCCTGACAGCGGACCAGTCGCGCCGACGTCCCAAAGATCGCTAGTCCGGCGATAATCCGATAGTCCCTTGCAGGCCGCCCCACCCCGGTCGAAAGGGTCCCGTCGTCCGTCCTGCGCGCTCGCAGTGCGTGCATTGGATGAGCAACATCCTTGGCGAGGGGCCGCTATCTTCGCGCATCATTTCTCCGAGAGCTGCGTTAAGCCTTGTTGCATGGTGAGGGGGTTTGCTTGTTTGTGCGACGACGACGTGGGTTTGCGTGACTGTCACGAGGTGAGGAGTTGGGTAGGTGAAAGTGGCGGTGTCCCTTGCGCCTGGGTTTGAGGGGTTGGCGGGGTGGAGGGGAGGACGATGGAGGGGAGGTTGAGACTTGTTTCAGGGGCTGAGGAGGGGTAAACGGTAAGTGACTGATGGGAATCGATGTTCGATTTGACTCAGCTAAGATCCAAACTTGTTCTTGAGCTTGATATTGGCTTCCATATGATCTGCAATTTCTAGTTGCAGACGGACGATATTGGTAAGGATTTGATTTCTTTTTAAGCTCATCATCGCCTTGCAGGCAGAAGATATTGGTAAGGTTATTGTTTCTTTTTATATCTTCATATCGTCTATGCGTGCAAGTAGCCGCTAGTTATCTGTGAGATTTGACAGCTCCAAACGCCACGACACGCTTAATCAGTTCCCAAGTTCGCTCATACGGCAAGTGCAGTTCCCAAGGACGAGCGCTCTTAGTTTCTTTGTTCCTTCCATGGCATCCCCCCTTTGTTGCTAGCCTAGCCACCATTCACCTGACCCCCACCAAGCGGCAACCAAGCCATATAGCCTGGTTTATGTCCTCCACATCCTAATTCGGGCGGGATGACTGAGTGGTAGCGCCCTCAGTTCTTCCGCCCGACAAATATGAAATCAACTTGTCATGTTAGCGAGACGCGGGCTCACCCCTGGCGGCCGCGCACGATTAAGGGGTTTGGTTACGGGTTCTTTCTCGGTGTAGGTAGCTGCCTACAGCGAGGGGAACCTGGTCCTTTTGTCTTTTTTATCGATGTTTTTGGATGCCCTGGGGAGGTTTTTGGGAAGTAGAAAGAGGGCGATTAGGGGAGTAGAACGTGAGGCTTCTTTGGATGTGGGAGGTCAGGTTCGAACCTGAGCAGTGTTTTTTTTTAGAGGGGGGGAAGGGGGGTGGTTGGGCTTTAAGCGCGGCTTAGAGCTGGGAAGGAAGCGACGACCAAGCTTTGGGTGTCTTACGTTGTTATTTCAAGTTTGACCAGGCACAGGCATCGATTTGGTAGATTCTATGGCATCGAACCTACAGTTTGTTTCATCTTCTTCAAACATTGTCTATTTTGTTTCCGTTATCAGAAGCTTCACCCCTATTCTTCGACAAGCGTGTCTCAACGTAACGAATGGAACAGGTACTCTTCCGTACACTCGACAGTGCTAGACACATATGTATTTTGCTATATATATTCCGGGCCCTTTTGAGTCATGGAGGACGTATAGAGTTGTGGGGGTGAGGTGGGCGTTGGCGGAAGTGAGGAAGAGTAAGATATAGGGGTATCACAGGTTATGGCGGGATATTTTAGTATATATAGGGGGATAATGTATTTAGATATAGAGTGTATTTTAACCCCGCATTTTCTCCATCAAAACTACTTGATCCCCTGCTTCCGATGCGGAGCCAACGAGCTGCCATACTCTGTACTGAACTGAGCCCTGTATCCCCGTTTTATACCCGACTTTTTGCTGAGCAATATTCGGATAGAAGTTCTATGTTAGCTGCGTCGAAGTACAGCAGGTTGTTGTTGATTTTATCTGGCGTGGCTAGATTATGAAGACGGAGTTGTCACGTAACAGCCACTGAAATACCAAAAAAGCTGGAAGCGCTGAAACTATCAGAGTTCCAAAATCTCTATTCGGTCAGACTATTCATCCAATATAAACCACGTCTGTCAGACGCATCAAACACCCCACCCCTACCCGTTAAGATAGACACAGTAGCCACAGCTGCCCGAACACAACCCTCCTATAACAGCCATTTAATCCACAAGATGGCAACGGCCCGAGTTAAATCGCAAATCCGTAATTTCGTGAACTCCCTGATAGAATCTACTAACTGCACCTCGGCAGTCTACGGCACTATACGACATTAGCAAGAGTGTCTGCACCCAGGGAGTCGTCTTGACGCACGCATATAACTCGCAAATAAATCTACCAGACATCAACATTTTATCAAAGATTGGCCTTATAGTTGGTTGTCAGTATGTTGGAGCCTTTGTAGAATTAGTCGATGTATGCAGGCTTACTGTGATTCGTCAAAATTGGTGCAGGCATCTAGCGTGATGTCAAAATCGTCCCCGTTGTCAGAGATGAACATTGCCTGCGTTGGTTCACCATCAGATGGATTCGGGGTTTTCTGGGGGGGCTATACGAGATCTTACTGCGGAACGATGTGTTCGTGCAGTAGCCAAGGAGGCAAGAGCAGCAAGGGAGAGAGATTTAGAGATTAGCATTTTTTGGGAAGTGTTTTGCTCCGGGTGTAAGTTCTGGACTGCCGTCCAAGAGTGCTATCGAAGAGTTCTATTGAATAGTAAACATCCAAAGGAGTCATGCCAGTATTGCAGCGGGTGGACTCGTGTATTTATATACTATTTATCACCTCAACTAACTCCGTGCATGCGGACCGCGGGTACCGACACATGTAAGTAAGGCTAGAATAGGGGGACTGCAGCCGAAAATAGGGATACGTTTTATGAATTGCGATAGTAGCACAGGTCCCCCGCCGCAGCTATTGAAGCAAGGGGCAAACAAATTTTCACAATAACTGCTCGAGCCCTTTACCGCTGGTAATAGATTTGCAAAGATAAGTCCAAAGAAACTACACTCGAGAAGCGCCTGTGGCGTCAGAAGCCGGGCGACGTACTGAGACATGGCTGGGATTGGGATGTTTTTGAGGCCGGTATTCAAACGATCGGATGGACAGGAATGTTGGGTTTCTCGATGGGGGTACTATGGGTTGCTGTTTTCGTCCGACGTGGCCGATTGTTTACGAGACATTGTGATACAATGGCACTACTGTTCTGTTGTGTTCGAGGGATGATAGTCCCTGATTTGGATTATGGCTTTATTGATTAAATGGCCTTATTGTAATACTTCTGATATAAAGAAAATATCCACAGTCAACGCAAGGCTTGGGAGATTAAATTCAGATTAAATTCCTTTCTTTTAATATTGGTTCTTATATCTTGATGGTAGGCACTCACACATCAGACACCAAACATCTAATACCTCCTCGGTGCAACCTTGGGCTTGTTCCCCAAAATCCCCTCAATCTCCTCCAACACCTCCGGCGTCAACAACTCCACCATATCCAACGACCTAATCGCCTCCCACACCTGCTCCGGCTTCGACGCGCCCATAATCGCACTACTAACGTGCTTATTGCTGAGGACCCACGCATATGCCAGCTGCGCCTGGGTAATCTTAAGTTTATCCGCAACAGGCTTCAGCTTCCTCACCGTCTCGAGCTGGGCCTCCCACTTGCCCTCACCAAACTCCTTGGTCATACGCAGGATGAAGGGGTCCTTGTCATCGCGGCTGTAGCGCGAGTCCGCGGGGATGCCGTCGTTGTACTTCCCGGTCAGGATGCCTGTCTTCAGGGGGCTGAAGATGGTTAGGCCGGTGCCGAATTCCTCGTACAGGTGGTCGAATTCCCCGTCTACCTTGTCGCGCGCCAGCATGCTGTACCCGGGCTGCTCCATCAGGGGGCCGATGAGACCGAGCCTGTCAGCGTGGCGCCACGCGGTCGCGATCTCAGAGGCGCTCCATTCGGAGGTTCCCCAGTACAAAGCCTTGCCGGAGTTAATCACATGGTTGAACGCCCTAACCGTCTCCTCCATAGGCGTATTCCTATCCGGGCGATGCGCATAAATCAGGTCCACATACTCCAGCCCCAGTCGCTCGAGGGATTGGTTGACGCCCTCGATGATGTGCTTACGGCTCAGTCCGGTGTTGTTGACGGGGTTGGACCCGAACGCGCCGCCCCAGTAGATCTTGGTCGAGATGACGAGGTCGTTGCGCTTCCATCCGTACTTGGCGATGGCGGCGCCCATGGACTTCTCGGATTCGCCGCCGGCGTAGCCCTCGGCGCAGTCGAAGAAGTTGATGCCGGCGTCGTAGGCGGCTTTCATGCAGGCGAAGGTCTTGTCTGGGGGGAAGGGGTTAGTCAGTGTGGGGATGGAGAGGTGGGAGGAATGGAAGGGGACAAACCATCTTCGACTTGTCCGCCGTAGGTGAGCCAGCCGCCGAGGGAGATGGCGGAGACTTGGAGACCGGAGCGGCCTAGGAAGCGGTATTGCATCTTGGGCAGGTCCTTGGGAGCATCGGTGGAAGCCATTTTAGCCGGAGTGGTATATCCTCTCTATTCTATTCAATCCTTGCTGCTGCGTGTACAAAATCCCTCGTCTGAGAAGAAGGTATTACAAAGAAGCTTGTACGATTTTCAATTGAACTTCGCAAGAAATGGAGCGGGTGCGAAGAGAGAAATATATATAAAATACAGTGTACTCAAACACACCCCAGACGAAGGTCCACGTTGCTTATAAACCCCATCTCCATTGGGGAAGCGGGGCCAGAATGAGGGGTACGCTCTTAACACCCCCCGCTATCTCCTATCGTCATAGCTGTCGCCTTAGCCCCCCCGCCCCGCCCCAAAAAAAATCAACATCATCGAAAACATGCAGGGCGCACAGCCAATCGCACAACCCACACAGCTACCCACATGAGCCTTATTGGAATAGGCCGTCGGGGATATGAAGTTATATCGCCGACTTCATTTTGCCTGCTTACCTCACGCCGCGATCGTCATAGAGTTAGAGGGGCAAGTGGGGAGGTAGGTAGGAGGTTTTGATGGACGAGGGCGCGGGATGGCGTGCTGGTGATGGGGGGAAACGGGATATCGGCATGTTTTTGTGAATTCTAGGCGTAGGTAGGCGTCCGCGACTCCCCGGGTATATCTGCAGCGAAGGGGGTGCGCGGATGGGAGGTGCCTGCTTGCTGTAAAGTTACAGTTATTACGCTCAGGAACGCAGACAGCGGGGTAACTGCCGGAGAGCGCCCTGGGACAGGATACCCCGGCAAGGCGGTCCGTGGGGTTGATCAAATGGATCCTGCCAGGAGTCCTGACCGCTGAATTAATTACCTCCGTAATCCAAGTTTTTGCGGCCTAGGACCTAGGAAACCGACTGGCAGAAAAAATGGCAAGTTGCGCGTGCAGTATATCTCTCATAACATCATCAAAATTCATATACCATCGATCCGATGGAAAACAGCAGAGGTTGAGCTGAGTTGTCCCCACCCTTTCGACCCAACTATGTGCGTCGCCGCAGCATCTATATGGAAAAGCATGACTTCTTCACGTCTTTGCTATCAGAAACAAAAAAAAAACACACAGAAACACGTCGCTATCTCAAAATTCCTCCTTAATCGACGACTGAGACCTCCCTCCGTTGACTTTCATTTTCCCCAAAAAACGCCAGGGCTTTACCAAAACATCCCAGGCTGTTTGTCTGCCATTCAGTAGTGGCAAAGTCCCCCTCCCCCGACCCCATCCGTCTCCACATCCGCCGCCCATGACCCAGCGAGCCCATTGACCTGTAGATCCAAGTCCGTCTCACTGCGCGTCTTTTCCAGCTTCTCCTCCGTCACCGGGGCGGCCGTCACAGCGTCTCCCTTGGAGCGTCCGAAGCCCCCGCCAATCTTCCTCTTCCAAGGGGTGATGGCCGGCTCGACCGTCTCATCGCGCGCCTGCTTAAGGAAAGGCATCAATGCCGTTCCGCCAGTACCGCGCAGCTTCTTGCCATCCTGGTTGTTCGAGGACGATGACAGCGCCAGGTTCTGACGGTGCTTGATGCTCTCGTCGCGAGTCCAGGGTGGGGTCTCACGGGACTTCATGACAACGTAGCGCGCGACAATGGCAATGTGCTTTTCTCTGAAGTTCTGCAGAGCGGCCAGGCACGAGTCATATGCCTCTGTCAGCGCGGTGTCGGATTTGCGGGTCTCGACGAAATCGCGGATATTTGCGCAGAGAGACACTTCAGCGAGGAAACGGCGATGGGCACCGGGCATGTAGCGTCTCATCTCGTGGATGAAGTTGTGCTTTGGGGGCGGCGCGGTACCCTCTTGGTCCGAGTGGGCTTTGTCGAATTTCTGGCCGGTAGGACGATGCTGAATGCCCAAGACTATGTCAAAGAACTGGATGAGCGAGCTCTGCGCGTTACTGCCGCCGCTGAACTGGCTGTAGGTCTCATTGCCTGAACCGGTGTCGTAGATGACGCCATTGGGGAGACCAGCCTCGGCCATGTTCTGCGAGCCGGCCAGGAAGGGCCGGATGTGATGGTAGAAGACGTGCGGGTCGCAGTTCTCGTGCATGCGCTGGAGGAGGACGCTGAGATCGTCGAGGCGCGAGGCGAAGGAGCGAAGGCAGACGGTCACGTAGTCGGCGTCCTTTTCGCGCGCGGCGGAAATGGCGGAGATCATGAGGGGAACGATGGGGCCGCCGCGGGCTTCGATGGCGACGGAGGTGAGGTAGAACCAGGACTCATCCAGGGAACCGGTAAAGGTTAGGAGTGTGGAGAGGTTCTCGAGGTTCTCAATGGGCTCGCTGTTAAAGAGCGGCTTGAAGTTCCAGAGGACCACGGCGGCATATGTGGCCACGGGAGGAATATCAAGGTGCTTGGCCACTGCCAGGAGCGGGATGGAGATCGATGGCGGGACTCTCTGCAGGAATGTTAGTTGGATTGTCCATTATAAATTAAAAAGTTGTTGGTGACGTACCTCTGAAGGTGTTTCACCACCCCAGATATAGCCATGAGCCATGAATGCGAGCATCATGTATGCCCTCTGCCACTCGGATTCATCTTCCAGACCGGTGGTAGTGAGGACGGGGAGATCGTGAATGATGCCACGGAGGCGCTTGCTCAGGAGGAGAGCCTGCAGGTTAGCCACGATGGACTCCCACTTGTTATAGTAGGGATCGGGCAGGTGCTGCAGCGGCAGGCGATCAGGTAAGAAGCCATTTTCGGGCGAGATTCCGTAATCGCTGAGGGCGGGGACTGGAGGAAGCATGACCGTGAAGTGGTCTTGAGGTTGTAGATAGGTTGTAGAGGGTGTAGAGGGTGTTGAGGGTGTTTATTCTCGTGGAAGTTGGTGGTCTCGTGGGGTATGGGGGGTTGAAGTCCAGACGCAAGGAGTATTCAGATCTAAGTCCGTATACTCCTCAGCCGTAGGTTATTAAGGTTGAAAGGTTCTCATTCACGGCGAAGGGGGTTGATCAGGTGTTTCGAAGTGAGAATCGACAAGTGATACGAGGCAATGGCGAGGAATTTCTTTGTTGTTGAGACGGGATATCAACGCAAAGGAGTGGTCGTAGTGGCGGGTGGTAGTGCGGAGGACGGAGGTTAGGTTGAAGCGACACAGAAGGCGTGTATGTATGTCTTATAACGACTGCAGTGTGGTGCGTACAGTATAGATATGTATGTATCTCCAAATGGGGGAAGATTGGGGCGATTGGAGGTGTTTTAGTAGTAAGTAATAGTATTAGTAGTCGTAGTAGTAATAGTAATCAGAATCGTGAAGTTAAAAAGGACCCCGCCTATCCCCGAACGACGAAAGAATACATCGAGTACATTGCTAACGATGAAACCTGCAGCGATATCGGGAGGGGTTTGAGTGTGCAGCTTGTACCTCTACCCCATCTAGATGTATCACCCCTCCTCCAGTGGTGTATCTGGTCAACCACTGATAGCGCATGGCAACCCTGTGTATGATCCTTGGAGTTACTTGCAGTAGAACTCACAGTACAGTGGACTCGCAAGTACCCAGCCAGCCACAGAAGAGCAAAAAGTTACTCCCCCAGGCAAATAGAGCAAAAGAGAGCCCACGCCACCCGATCCTAGCCGGTAAACGCCGGAATGCACGGAAGCACTTCCAGTTCCGCGGCCCTACCGTTATTCCACCCCCGTCCCCCCCCATCCAATCCAGGTCACGTTCTTCCCCCAATCCAGCTAGCCTCAGGCCGGAAGTGTTCCTCACCACCCCAAAATTTCGTGGTCAACCGAACATACGAAAGTCACGAATCCAAGCCATCGTCACCAAGACACACCCAGACCTACCCAGATCACCCGCTTCAGCTCGCACCGAGTGCATATCTTACGCCATCTTCCCCGCACACACCGCTACCTATCTCCACACACCCATATTCAACCATGAACCCCAAGACGCAGAGAGTTGTCGTTGAGCGCGCTGGTGGCCGCCGCGTCGGTGGTGCGCAGAAGGGGTATTTCGGCCAGGCGTACGAGGCTGTTACCTCCTCGGAGAATGCCAGTGTGGTGAGGAGTATTGCTGTTTTCGGGGTAAGTGGGAGCCATTGATTCCAGGGGGGGTGGTTGTGTTGGGATGGGCTGTTGCGCAAGGAAAGGAGGCTAACTGAGCTTCTACAGGTTGCCGTCGCTTTCTTCTCCAGCTCGTGGAGTGATATGTTGCTGCCGGCGTGAGTATCCCTTCTTATCTTTCTCGTGCATTAGAGTGCATGATGGATAGTATGCTGATGGTGTGTTTATAGGCTGTAAGATTGTGTAACACCATGCAAGGACGGAGTGGGAAAGAGCGGTGGACACAGATATAGGGAGGGAAGGGACGGATGAAACCTTATCGAGGCGAGGAAGGTGCCAACGCAACTCCCGGGGAGAGTGTACGATATGTGATGTCGACTGGGGTGTACGAGCTGCTTTGGGTTTCTACCGACATGGAAGCGCAAGGAGGGAGGATGCTGTGTAAGAACAATAGGAATACATACGAGTACAATGGTTTCAATGAAAGGCTGTTCTCGACGACGATATTGGTGCTGATTACGGTGTGATGTGAGGAAGGTTTAGTGGCATTTCTGTATGCTGTCCTGGATGGCGTCGACTTGGGAGGATTACTGGCATGAAGCTGAATCATGGGCATATCATCAGCATTCCCACCTCGTTGGATGGATTCAATTTCGAAGCCATCTACTAATACTACAACCCCTCCAAACTGAATGAAACAGCTAACATTATAACTTCCTAGACCCAAATCAACCTTCAAACAAACAGCCCCCCAAACGCCTTCCCAACCTCCTCAACCTTCCAATCCCCCCTCTTCCCGCTCTTCAACGCCTCAAATCTCTTTATCCTCCCATCTCTCTCCACCCTCCGCCCCCTCGACTCCCTCTTCTCCTTTTCTCTCTTCGCTTTCCATGGATCACACTCACGTTCTACCTTGGTGTCGTCCGCCATGGCTTCGCGGATTTTAGTGAGGTAGGCCCGCGTCTCGAGGGCGTGGGTTGTTGCTGCGAGTTGGCCTTTTGTGAGGGGGTGTTTGCTAATTGAGTCAATGCGGGCTTTGGTGGTGGAGTCCTTGCGGTTAGTGGGCTTGGAGGTGGCCTTGATGACGCTGCAGAAAGGGTTGGCGATCGGAGGGTGTTTTTTGGCGGCGGGTGTTTGTGCTGACATTGTCGCGGTATGTGGGTTTGTGCTTTGAAGTTTGGACTTTAATGTCTGGTGGAACGGAAGGCGCGAATGTGTTTGGTGTGAGGGAAAGAAGGAAAGAACGAAGGAGGAGAGAACGACGGAAGGAGCATTTGGGATGCCCCTAAGTATGAGTATTTTCATATTGACTGGATAGTCTCACGCCATCAACCATACCCGCGCCGTTGAAACTCTATTTCATTAGTGGCGATAGCTCTCGCGCTCTAAACCCCTGAATATAATATATATATATACACATCACCCCACCTCTATCTATTCCCCCTCGCCCCAGCCGGTGCATCCGTCCTCCGCTTCTTCAGCACATTCCCCATCGCATCCCTAACCTCGGGATCAGATTTAATAGTATTACTCACCAACCACTCACTCGTCTTCTTCTGCACCTCTCCTAGCGCTTCCGCATCCCCTACGAACGGCGCCATCTCCATAGCCACCAGCCGCGACGCCTCCGTATCAGTCGCCATGGCTAACTGTGACAAGCGGTCTACTTGGCGATTGAACTGCTCCTCTTCTGTCCCCGACTTCGCGGCTGTCTGCGGCGATAGAAGAGGGCCCAGTTGCGAAAGGGCGATGAAGAGAGTCACAGCGCATTTGCGGAGGATCTGGATGAGTTGGAATGGTAGATATGGTGGTTGGGCGGCGAGGTTCGTGAGGAGGGGGTTGACGAGGTGTGAAGCAAAGCGCGGGGCGTAGGGGCGCGAGACAATATGCGCTTCGAGTATGGCGAGTGAGAGGAGACCGAGCCAGCGCCAGTAGACCCCGAATTGGAGCTGCCCTGTCAGGCTGAGGACGTACATGATGACGGCGCCGGCGCCGTAGTATTGGAGGATCTGGACGGCGCCGATGGTGAGGTAGTCGCGGATGGAGGAGCTGTTCGCCCATCCCGAAATGGCGGGTCCGAACCGGTCGTAGGCGAAGCGCGCAGCAGGGTTGAGGAGCGTGTCCTGTGCGGTCTTAAGGTGTCTGAAGAAGTCGGTCGATGTTGCGGTCTGGGCGACCTTATCGGGGTGGTAGAGTGCGGCGAGGCGGCGGAAGCGGGATTTGATTTCGCGGTCGCTGGCGCTGTGGGGGATGCCCAGGTCTTGGTAGTAGTCGGAGGCCTGGCGGATGGTGTGGTGCGCTTCGTAGATGGTGTAGAGGAGGTAGGTGGTTATTACGGCGATGTGGATGCGTTGGCGGTGCTTGGTGTGGAGGGGGGTTCGGGGTTGAGGCTTGGGGTCACCGGCGCGGATGGTGATGCCGTACCAGACTGTTTGTATGCCGTTGGTGACGAGCTGGTGACTTTGTTAAAATTATGTTGGTCTGAATGGTTTGAGAAGGGGGGGTTGTACATTTGGTAGGAATGCCCATCCCGCGAGGGACAGGAGTTGAGAGGACATGGTATTATTGTCGCGGAACCATGGGGACGCAAGCTCAACGTATGTGAGGCTGGTGGTGGAGAAACGTTACTTGGGGTCGTCTCCTGGTGATATTTCTCTAAAACAAAGAGCCTCGAGTCTCACGGACGTCGGTGTCTCTTGTTCGGATCCACCGTGTCAACTTCGGCGTCGGGCCAGCCTTGCCTTAATTATGCTTGGCAACGACGCTAGCGGCCGCAACAATTTTTGGCATCTGCATTTTTTGAGGAACCCCGATAAAGATAGCAGATTGGAGGCTTGGGAAAAATCCAAGAACCCAAAACTACAACCACCACAATGCCGTCTCTAATATCATCACCGGCGAAGGACAAGTCGGATAGGAAGCACAAGAGCAAGGATGGCAAGGAGAAGAAGCGGAAGCGCACGACGGAGGAGGATGGGCAGAAGCACAAGTCGAAAAAGCATAGGCACGACAAGCCGGAGGACGTCGAGGAGATAAATATCGAGGAGAAAGCTGCTGCGCCGGTCCAGGCACAAAAACCAGAGTCCCTAAAAGAGTCGCCGTTTCACGTTCAAACTTCTTCCTTATATCTGCCATTGGCCCCAATATCTCACAGGACGCCAATCGAGGGAATCTGCGCCGAGCACCTATCGCCTTTAATACTCACCTACTACCCACCCTTCCACGGTGTCGTTCTCTCCTACAGCAACCCTCGCCTCGCCGAAAAGCCATTCCAGAATGATGGACCGCAGGTCATGATGAAGAGCACCGACGAGTACGCGGTCAGCTGGACATGGGTTACGGCGGAGTTCATGCTGTTCAAGCCGACTAGAGGAGGGTGGCTGGAGGGATACGTCAACCTGCAGAATGAGGGCCACCTGGGCATTGTCTGCTGGAACCTCTTCAACGCCAGCATCGAACGACAGCGACTACCCAAGGACTGGAAGTGGGTTGGCGCTGAGGATATTGAGGGGGATGGGTATGCGGACGATGGCGTTGGATATTACGTCGATGGAGCGGGGACCAAGATTGAGGGCATTGTCAAGTTCCGGGTCAAGGATATCGAGTCATCTCACGATAGGGAAAGGGGCTTTCTCAGCATAGAGGGGACGATGCTGGAGGACAAGGAGGAGAACGAGCTTTTGGAGGAGGAGAATGCCTCGAGGAGTACGGATAAGAGCATGATTGGGAGAAGGTTGGGTGGATCGAGGGCCCTGGGCGCAACGAGTTTGGGTGTACCAGTTGAGCAGACTGAGGAAGAGGGTAGTAGGAAGCGTGGGAAGAAGGAGTACTGAGTTTAATAATGAAAAGCTTTATGATCATATAAAAATTACATGTTGCATGGCAGCTTTAAAGCCAATTGAGCCTGCTGTAGACCTGGTGTCTTGGAACTTTTATTTCGTTGCTAAACGGCTTTCTCCAGGGACCAACCTGCAGCGTACCAACCCCTGCTTATCGCAGCTAAAATACCGATTGATAACGCTAAAATTCGCGACAGGCGCGTCACGTCGGTGTTTCCCCAGATTTATTTGCCGCCCTCCACCCAAAAGTTCGAGAAGTGCAAGGCTGCGCTTCGAGACAAATTTCTCTCTGCCAACGCAACCCCCACTTCACGATGCGGCTCCGATTAGTTGTGAAGCGGCATGATCTGCCGGATGCGGCGATCGTGTGGCCGGTGAGTGATGAGAGCAGAGTCATCGTGTCGCAGCTGTTGGAGCAGGTTAATGAAATCATACCCCTCGAGTCGGAGGGGGAGTGGGGGCTCGAGGACTATGCGGTTGAGGTTAGGGGGAAGGAGACGAATTATGAGTGCTTGCATTTTCAGGATGTGAAGAGCATTTTGCATGAGGATGATGAGGTTATGTGAGTTTTTATTCATGATGCGCCTGGGAGATTAACCTTGCTGACCTTGCACCTTAGTATACGGCCACTTCTCGGCGATGATATCAAGCAGAGGCGGGATTCGGGAAGGTACCAAATTACTTCTGATGGCATACACCTATTTGACGGCGCTGTGTTTGGAAGGCCGAGGAGGAGAATGATCGCGAGTAGACCTTCCATCACGATCAACCCGAGAAAGAGACGGAGGATCACATACACAGACCCTGCCGAGGATGAGCTGGGGGATGAGGATGAGAACTCGGATGAAAGCTTCCTCAGGATCGAAGGAGCGCCACAAGAAGGAAGCGATGGTGGAAACCAGCAGCTTGTTATCAGAGCCGAATTCGACAACGACGACGAGGATGAATCCGAAGATGATGGCAATTTCGAGTCCTTCGATGAGGATATGGACGAAGATTTATCCGTGGATGAAGGCGAACTGGAGGGAGAGCTTGAAGCTCTCAATGCCGAATCCGACGACGATGGAGCTTCTTCGGACAAGGAGAATATAAAACATGGCTCCAAAATGAACGGGGTTCAAACAGGTGACAAGCCTGACGCTAAGTCCCATAACATCGCACAGCTTCAAGAAGCGTTTCCTGATGCCCCGCCGTCGATATGCCAGCAGGTGATGCAGAATTGCGATATGGATGTCGGTGCGGCTTATGATACTCTGTCGAAGGGGTTTAAGCCTGGGAGGTCGAAGACTGCGGTGCGTTCCAGGATGAGATCTCCAAGGGAAGCAACCGAGGTAGCCGACGAAACTGTTGAAGTCATGGAGCAAGAGGAAGACTTGGTTCCCGAAGATCAGGACCAAGTGGATGACGCCAATGACGACGAAGACGAGGAGGAAGGCTCGGACGAGGACGAGGATGGTGGCATGGCAGGATACTACGACAGCCATGGCCTCCCTCCAGGATCAATCAACATTGGGAAAGGACTTTCTAATTCTGCTAAAACCATATTGGCCGAAGCAGCTAATATCCCACTGCCTTCAAGTGGCAGTAAGAGCGTCAAGTTTACGGAAGATACGGTTCTTGTTCACGACCCAGATGCCATAGCACTTGATGACGATAGCGATGATGAGGATGACGAAGATTTTGATGCTGCGGGCGATAGTGATAGCAATTCCGGCTCCAGCTCCGACTCCGATTCCAGCGAAAGTGACGACGACATGGAAGTCTCAGCTGCGTCTGCAGTCGAGACAATCGAAATCCCTGACGATGTGACTTCTTCTTCGGGCAGCGATGATACCAGCAGCTCAGAGTCAGACTCTGATAGCAGCTCTGATTCCGACTCTGACTCCGACTCTGACTCCGACTCCGATTCAGACTCAGATTCCGATTCAGAGCCAGAGGAAACATCGAGCAAGGCACCAGTAGAGCCAAAAACGCCAACTACATCCAAACCTGCAGCATACTCTAACCAGAAGGATTCTGCGAAAACCGTCCCTCCTGGCGAAGGTCGAAACGCTACGAAGGCCCGAAATCAGCGCCGGAGATCAGGAAATATCCTGCAACGCTTCAAGGATAAAGGAATCCTCCCAGCAGGCGTGACTCTGTCCGAATTTGGAAAGCTGGATATTGACACGAACACTACCCCTGAAGCCGCAGCTGAGGCATTGGCCATTGCTAGAGCTCAGATTGAGGAGGAAGAGGCAATGGGCCTACGTGCTAAGTCCTCCAAGGGAAAGACTTCCAAGAAGGCTGCCAAAGATGCAGAGTTTGAGGCAAGGAGGCAGGAATTACTCGCTTCTCTATCTGCAGGTGGAGTTGACGTTGGATCTACTTTGTCGAACGGGAAGGCCGCGGCTGTGACACCTAATGGAACTGGGTCTAGCCATGAGGCTAACCAGGCATCACCTGCACCTACGTCAACGGAAGCTTCCGCCAAAAAGAAGTCGAAAGTCGATGTAGACGCTGGCCGAAGGCTGCTATTTGGCGCCCTTGGCCTCAAGAACCCCAAGACGAAAGCCGATGAAGATAACATCCGCAGTAAGCTTATGAAAGATGTCAGGAAAGTGAAGGAACCTGAGCCTGAAGTGCCAATAGAGGCAGAGTATGACGAAGATATGGATACCTGGCGAGAGAAGATAACCCTCAGAGCCGTCGAATGCTGTCAGGAAGGGATTGAGTTGAGCGAACCACCATTCCCTTTTGTGCAACGCTGGGATCCTCAGCAGCAGAATGTCTATAGGAAAGGCAAGCGTGGTGGTAAGGGTAAGAGGAATCAGAGGAACCAAGAAGAGTATTACGAAGACGAGCAATCCTCGGCGAAGAAGCAAAAGCATAACCATGGCGGCAACTACGATGGTTATGACGAATATCCGGAATACGGGCAAGATTCCGGCGACTTTGGTCAATACGATGATACGGAAAACCAAGCCACTGATCACGTTATGGAGGATTCTCAGGGAGTTAATAGCGAGCCAACTGATGAAAATGATCTGCCGAGTCTGCCTGCCGATTCTTCGAGCCTCGCGGATATCAACCCGAAGGATATGAAGCCAGGAATGGTAGTTGCGTTTAGGCAGCTTATCATGTCCGAGGCAACAAGCTGGCAGCCGGTTATTTCGGAGTACCGAACAGCTGTTGTCAATATCGTTTCTGACAAGAATGAGGTCGAGCTTACACTAGCAATTCGAGATCGTGAATACCCAGAGAGATACTACAACCAAGAAACTGGCGAGAGACTTTACGGCAAGTTCGAAATGCCCGTAGAGGATGAAGAGGAAGAGGACCTAGATGATGGCTTCAGAGCTTTGGGGTTTGCAGAGCTCATGGAACCAAAACTGGTGCAGGCCCAGCCCGAGAATCTGACGATAGATGGCCTTCCAGAGGCGGTATCTGATAAGGTAACTACCAGCACCGACGAGTCTACCACCCTGGCCCATGGAAAACATGATGCACAAAAGGAATCCATTGAAAACCCGCAAGTTGCTGATGAGGATAGGATTTCGGTGCAGGATCTACACCAGGTACAAACTAAGGACAACACGGCGCCACGCCTTCCATCGGAGCAACTCCCGTCTATCCAGCATTTGGCTCAGGTAGATGATGAGATAGTCGACGTGTCGATCACTGAGGAGTCTCGAGAGGATATTTCTGTTCTTATGAAGGAAGCTGGATTTCGGTCAGACATTCCGTCTTCCATCCTCAAGAACAGGCCGCAACTTCCCGACACCCCAAGTGACAATGGCGAGCTCAAGCGCCTTGCTCAGTCCATGAATGTATCTTTGAACGGAGCCACAACCCCAGAAGAGTCGTCGCAACTATCCCACGTCGACGATGAAGACAATCCTACGCCTACCCAATCTAATTTCTATCCCAAGCTCTTAGTCCCCTCATCGATTTCTAGCCAAACCTCGGACCATGGCCAACGTCAACCTGATTTTCCCACGCCTGGCGAATCAACACTGGACCGCTTTGGCGACTCCAATTCTTTTCCACTTAGTCAGGACGCTCTTTCTCTAGGTTCTGCGCTCACTGAGACCCTAGCAGACGAGCCTCAACTTCCGTCTCTACAGCCAAACCATGTAGCAGCCGCATCCGTGCCCCTGGCAACCGTTTGGGAACGTGAATCCTCTGCGTTGGACCTTCCCAGTCTCAGCGAGATGTTATCTACTGCACGCAGCAACATTGAGGCGAAACAAGACAATCCACAGGTGGCCATCGAACCAGCCTCTGTCCCCCTAGGTGGCGGCAACAAATCCTATGAAGATGCAATGGCGAAGCTCGACGCCGAGCTAGACGCACGGAGCGACCCCGACCAGAATTCCGGCGAATTGACGCCTCGAACTAAGTCAGCAGACCTCTTCATATCACAGCTTATAGAAGCCAGCCAAACGCCCGAGCAACCAAGACAGAAATCTCCACCGAGCAGCAGTCCCTTCGTTGTTCCCTCTGGCTCGCAGCAAGTGGACCTCACTCTCTCTAGCGATGTAGAGGCAATTGCAGAGGGAGACGACGATGATGATGAGTACCTGGATCCAGATATGCCTCGTGGGCCTGGGTGGGTGAAGAAACGCAAGTTGAGAAGGCGGACTGCGGGGAGTGCATCTAACTCGCAGACGTCAGGGTCGCAGACAAGGACGAGGAGTCAGAGGAGGAGGGCGACGATGGGGGTTTAGATGGTGTGTATAATAAATGTGTGAGGTAGGAATGCGTGTGGGTACTGGGTTTGGGAGCGACTTGTATGTATACTATGGAGTTATGGACAGCATGGAGCATCGATGGGTGATATTGTGGGCGCGATGCATTTGCATATATGGGGGCATGGAGATTATGGCGCCGTTTAGTTAATGTGAGGGAGTGGTGCATCTGGCTAGTTGTGGTTGTTATATGGCATCTCCCCATAGTAATTATGAGATAATTACCTTCCTTTACTTCACATTAATCACTGCTACTGGTCTGTTATACCTCACTTGTGCCATGGTAAAGTATCCCACGAACGTCGACCGTTGAAACAATGATGAATAATGTCTAATTATTAATCTATTCGGCGTATCCAGGCCGGTCTTCATTCCCAGTCTACGTAACTGCGCACTCACATATTAAATCGGGCAGACATGACAGCCCACAAAAAACGCCGCCCAGCTGATATCTTCCCATCCCTAAACACCGAACAATGCAACCGATTCTCTTCTCGGATTATACCGTCAAGTCACTCAAGTCAACCCTTATGCAACAAAGCCCCCTCCGCCGCTTCCACTCCCATTCCTACTCCCGCCCCCTCCTCCTCCACCACCCTCGTGCTTCGAGTATCCCGGCACCGCAGCCGCACCCCCTTTCTCTCCACCAACTTCACTAGGTGAATTCTCATTCGACACACCGCTATACTCTCTCCTCCCATCAAGAGGGCCAATATCATCCGCCATCGCGTCCTCATAACTCGGCGGCGCATCGCCCATCACTTCCGCGTTCGCAGTGCCCATTTGCGGTGGGTAGAGAGGGTCGATTGGTGGGGCAGCTGGGGCGCCGCCGGGGCGCGGAGGCATGGCCGGCGCTTCGCTGGGGGTTGAGGTGTTGGCGGTGCGGTTTGCGAGGGCGTTGAGGAGGGCGGGGGAGGGGGTAACGCCGGAGTAGACTTCGACGGGGAAGCGGAGAGGGATTATTTGTTTTTGTGGCTGCGTGAGTGTTAGTATGGGTATGCTGGGCGAGTGAAAATAAAGTGTGGTCCTTACCTGAATTTCGCCTGGGTATCCATAGCTCAGTACTACTCGTACTTGAAGCTCATATTTTCGCGTCAAATTGCAAATGTGGAACGAAGGTGTAACAGTCGGTGGAAGCTGCACACGGTCCCACAGCTTATCATCAAGCTCCGTCTCGGTCCCAACCGGGTTGCTGGGATCGCCTATGGCAACTGAAAGGCCCTGGAGATTGACGATAGGGAAGGTGCTCAGCTCTTCACGCATCACATCTTGTGCTCTAACTTCCGTCTTGGCGACAAGGTCTACGTGCAACCCAACCAGAAACGTGTATTCAGGGCTGTCATTCTGCTTCTTGACGATGATGCGCAAGGGTACCGGCTTCCTGCATACCAAAATCGATGGGCTAGGCAATCGCGCGTCAATCAATACTGACGGAGGTAGTGGCGATAAAGATGTTGGCTGGCGTGCAAACATCCCTCGTTTCTTATTATTCGGGACCGAGCTAGCTTGGAAAGCATATGGCCGCCGCGCAAATGCTTCTGCGCCTGAGGGTTGAGGCCGTGGCCGCTCGATGGGCATGAACTTAAAGCCGACCTCGTTCCTCCTATTTTCTTTCCATATCGACGGCCGCTGTACTGTGACCTTCACGAAGTATCTTATTTCTGCTTCACCTGGGAAGCCGCCCAGGGAGGGGGGTAATGGTTTTCTGATATGAGTCTGCAACATGGGCATCTCCATAAGTCCGAGGCGGCCACCCAACCCAACGCCAACTGCTTGCATCTCTGGATCACCACACATCGTGTTAAACCTATGTAGGGTGTTAGTGTATACGCTACTTCAACCTTGGAAAGGGTAGTCCGCACGGAATCTTGAACCTAAACGGGTACTCGTGGTGCCCCGCCCCAAGCGTGAACGACGCCTTCGCGGTCGGGGTCTTGCCGCTCACAGTGGGAAACACAGTTTGCAGTCTGTACAGAATCTTGTGGTTCTCCATGGCTATCCTACTCCTATCATCGCGTCGCCGAGGTTCATGCGGCATGGGTGGTGGCTTGATCAGCACTGTCCTACTCTCCCCCTCCAGCTTCACCACGATGGCGGATATGGTCTCATCGGTAAGGAGGTTCAGCACAATTTTGCCGCTTATGAAGTCAAGGTTTGTGTAGAATGCGTGCGGGTTGTCCAAGTGAACGCGGACGGACATGGCTGGGGCACCGTGGCGAAAGGACTCGACGCTCAGTGCTAGAGACATTGTTAGCAGGTGGTGGTGGCATATTGTGGTGTTCCCTCTGTATCTTACAGTAAAATAAGGCGATTTAAAGAATGGTGATTGTTTTTGGCGTAGACGTCCCCAGGAACTGAAGTCCCAACCTCAAGCGTCAGCCTCGTGGAAATCCGCAGTTCTGGCGGCGACAATTGCCCCCACACTGCGTACTGACTAAGAAGCTCGGAACTGGTGAGTCAATTGGAAATGTTTACAAAGCCAGGCAAAGTTAATATTTGCACAAGAGGAGTACGAGGAGGATATAGCGCGCAGAAGACACAATCGCGTTTGTGTGAAGGCTGAAAATAAATTCAATGTGTGCTCCCCCGCCGGGTCCGAAAACAGTATACGAAACCCCGAGGGCGACCGTCGTCATACCGACAGGGAAGCTTCCACCGTATAGTTACGACAGCTAGTGGCTCGGCTCAGCATCAACGTTAGCCCGGGGTACCTCGATGGGAATATCAGGCCCGTTTTGAGGCATAACCGCCAGCCATAAGGCCGCGTCGCTGACATTGAAACGTTTGCTCAGCCACAGATGACGAGTAGCACATAGCGGCCGCACACACAAGGACCATGACCAGATGAGAACACACGTATCAACATGTAGATGGATCGTCTGAACAAGCTTTCACGATAGGGGAAATTAAGGAAGCGCTTATGTTGGCTTTGTGCCTGGGTATCTATTTCTAATCCAACTGCGCCTCAATCACTGCACAGTACATACGGCACTGTACAGGGAGATTGGCCTAGGCCCTTATGCTTCCGCCACTCATTGATATGCCGTGGTGCACCGCTATACTGAAGTTGGTAATTTGCGTCGCTGGCTGGCCCAAAGCGACGCTTCAAACCCCAAATTCCAAAGTCTGCCTTGCCACGCGTAAAAACGTGACAAGTTTCAAGCCACTGTCGCGCATCATAGG
Source organism: Pseudogymnoascus sp. BL549 (assembly GCA_001630585.1). Classification (NCBI taxonomy): domain Eukaryota; kingdom Fungi; phylum Ascomycota; class Leotiomycetes; order Thelebolales; family Thelebolaceae; genus Pseudogymnoascus; species Pseudogymnoascus sp. BL549. The sequence goes on along the minus strand of LNAR01002067.1, from coordinate 30,115 downwards.
CCCTCTTTGGCCAGCATGTCCGCGATGTCAAGATAGAATGCTATGGCGTTGAATCTCCTCTTCCCACCATGGACCTTGCTCATGAAAGCCCTAATCGCGCTCCAATTGATCAGATCCAGGTGGCTGACATCCACCAATGTCCCCTTATACGTGCCCCATTTGCTGCTCCCCACACTCACCAGCCCATCATTCGGTCCTTCCAACTTCTCCACAACCTTATGCGGTTGCTTAAATGCGCTCCAGAAACTTGGGTGCACGTCAGCACCGTATGAGAAGTACCGCACGCCAGGCTTGTCAGGCGTCTTCGGATTGAACTCTTCGATCATGAATTTTGTAGTTAGTTGGCTGAATGCCCCCGTTCCCAGCCCCACGCCCTCGAAGATCTTGTATAGTGTTGGTAGGTTCGCCGGGCCTATCTCGTCAAACATGAAGTCCGCAAAAGCAGACCCGCGATGTGGCGTCGCAACAGTTGTCAGAGACAATACCTCAACATTCTCGGGCTTCAGACGCGAGATCATATACCGCGCATCCAGTCCCCCCATGCTATGCGCAATGATGTTGACACTCCTGCCATTGGCCTTCGCTGCAATATCCTGGCCGAGCTTGAGAGCGCGCTCTTCAATGCTGGCCGACGGGGGGACGGAGGCTGTTATGACTTCAACACCATTTGCTTCTAGTGCTTCTACAATTCCTCTCCAGTATTCGACGCCGGGGATGAAGTCGCCAGCAAATTTGAGCTTGTCAAAGCCCATAAGGCCATGGGCAAGCACGATCGGGTATTTGGGCGTAGCTATAGTCTTCGTCAGAACCGCCCAATTGGCTGCAGCATGGTATTGAGGGTAAGCGTACCATATTTCTCTCTAATAGTCGCAAAATCATCTTCGATAGCCCTTCCCAAATCATTGATCTTGGGATCACTACTCGGGGTTTCGGCGTTTTCCAGAAGTTGAAGGGTCCTATGAAAGCCGCGAATCTCTCGCTGGCATGGTGCATATATGCCTAGTCGGCTCGTATATATTGGTGCATTGCGCGGGAGCCATCTTGAACCGAGATGGCGAGCTAGTATTGTCATCGTTCTACAAATGTATACATTAGATAGGAAGGTGCGATGCAATTGAGGTCCATCGCGACTGCCATGTGAAGTGGCGGTTGGGAAGTGGAGCTAGACATTTTCGGCAGTGACGTAGATGAAGGTCCAAGGATCCAGAACTCCAGGGACCGTGCATGACAGGCACCCACAGAGGCTGCCAACAGCCTATAAGCCATGCTGCTGCTTGTGTTATTTACCGAAACTATGAATGAAATAAAGGATTTATTTAATAACTCTGGAACTTCTGAACATTTCAATGCCGGTTTCCCAGAAATCAAGTATAAGGAAGAGATTCTATCGGCTCCGTTGGTAGCAAACGTCGAATAGATGTTACGCCTGTCATTTTTTTCACTCCAGGAATTAAGATCGATATAGATATGAAATCGAGGCCTCAAGTTCGAGCTGCATTAGCTTCAACCAAGTGGCGTTGGATCAGATGGGGTAGTTAAACTCGTAGAGTGAAACACTGCATTGATAACTCTCCAACCTCTGTAGTGAGCTATATCTATAATGACGCTCTCAAAGCACCTCCTTTCCTCGACCTATCATTCCCAGACCCGAGCGTCTATGCGACGGGCGCCGCGACCCAAGGCCTAGCCTTCAATGAACCTCCATCACAGTCACAAGATCGTGCACCTATGCTGGCACCACAACGCGTTGCGGCGCCTGTGGGTTCACATCCGTAACACCATTCAACAGCGCCTTGACCACCTCATCCGTTCCGGTCTTTCCTGCCTGCTTGATCTCCTTCACCTGCGACTCAGCCTCCTTGTTGGCATCCTCCTCAGCCTGCTTGTTTCCGCTCGTGTGCTAAGGTTCGAGTCAGCATAGGTATTTCGACACAATAGCTTTATATAGCAAATCGTAGGACTGATAGGGCATAGATCCAGTGCTATGTGCTGCAAAAGAGCCATCGGTGGCTTTGCCTTCTGAGACGTACCTCCGACTCGAACTTCTTGAAGTCGGCCTCCTTGGTCTTCCTGTATGTGTCGATCTCCTTCTTTGCCTCGTCCCTCGCCTCTTTTATGCGCTTTGTGCGGTCTATATCCATATCAGTTCGTTGATCTATACGATGCCCGCATGCTGTGGTGGGCGTCTTCGAATGACATACACTCTCTCGCTGTAGAAACGTTAGCACGGTCACATATAGTATCAGCTCCCAAGACCACATACCTCTCTGAACAATCTTCTGTGCTTCTCTCTCCGCCTAGATATCATTAGTCTCGCTCCCAAGCCCTCGATTCATCAGGCAGCTTACGTCCAGCAGCGTCTGGATACCAGCTGAGTTCTGGGCCGACTGTATCCCATCGTTAGCCATCATCCCAAGCCACCAGAGATCAGTTCATCGCACCATCTTGCAGTCTCTGCCAGCGAATTTGCAGGATCGTAGAAGTGTTCAAGTAGTACAGTATCGATCACGCGTTGTCATTCGAAGCTCTGTCGTTATCGCGGGCTGGGTCCTAAGGTAGGTCGTCGGAAGCTCCACTACGGCGGACCCCTGCTCGGCGTTTTCCACCTTTGCAAATCGCTACTTGGAGGGTTGCACTTCGCGGTTCCCGACAACAAAGTTTCTCGAAACGCTACAAACCATTGCCCCTCACAACACGCTGGGATAATTGCCACAATGTCAAGAGCCAGCAAGCTTACACTCGCGGGGACGTCGCTGTTTGCGCTCAGCACGGTCTTCCTCGTGCATTTCCAGCAACAGGCTGAGAAAGCAGTATGTTCAGCTCCTTCTCCTCTCCCCACCACTCCCCCGCATTTACCAAGCTGCAACTCAGCTTCCTTCACTCCTAATTGGGGGGCATATGTCTAGTCCACTATACCTTATGATTCTGGCTGTTCAGACATATACTAACTGTCCCAAGCAAATGCACGCCGGCGTCGTTCGGGATATGGAGCAGCAAAAGCTCAAGAAGGAGCGGCAACTCGACTTCGACATGCAGAAGGCTCTAGAAGAGAGTTATAAGAAAGTACAGACTGTCCATGACGGCGGCGGTGCGCCCGAACCTCCAAAGCCTGGAGAGGTGGGGGGTGGCCAGTGACGAAGCCTGGTTCGCTGGGAGAGTGCAGTGACGGGTAGTCGCAAGGAAGCTTGTGTATAAACATGCATGTACAAACAGCGAAGATGGCAGATGTGCTCAAATTGGGCTGTACGATACTGTGGGATATAATGTGAATCAGACATTGGGCGGCGTCAAGGTTGGGAATTACATTTGGAAACCAATTGGGTAGAAGAATCTCAAAGATAGTCATATAAAGACAGGAAATCGAACATCATTGCACGTTCGAAAGCCATGGTTGTTGCGAATAAACATCTCTGTTGTATTATTCCGAACTATTCTACAAAAAGGTAGCACTGTATCTCCCTTAGCTCCCCTTTTTTGGCCTCCGCAATCGACTCGCTTTCGCTGTATGACGATAAAATGCAGGAAAATTGCATCTCAGCACCTGTTTCCGGTGGTGTACCATTCTTTATACTCTCCTGGGGCAATAAACCCAAGCACCCAACTCCATATTATGCAAAGACCCGAACCCCCCACCTTCTCACCATACCAACGCTGCCATCACTTTCTTGTCTCTGCTGGTCTTTTTTGTCCTTTTTCCATCTTACACGCCTGCTTCTTGTGTCATAGCAGAGCGAATCCCTCATGTTTACCGGACGCTCACTCCCGACCTGTTGGTGAACATTCTCGCAGCGATATTCATCGATGCCAACTCCTGGAAGAGCAGCTTTGTCGCGTATGGGATGTGCACCTGCGAGATCTTTGTCTTGTTCCTGCAGGGCCTACACTCGAACGACTGAGTGTTCAGTTTTCTAAATTTTGGTCAGTACAAGTCTTCATATATCCACAAAGAGCCAGAGAAAACTTACGCGATTGGTGTCATAAGGCCGCAGATGTCGCAAACGTGTACTCTGAACGCATCCGACACCTCGAACAGTCTCTCCTTCAAGAACGCACTCGCGCCGTGGGAAATCATACAATCACGTTCCATCTCTCCGAAACGCAATCCACCATCTCTAGCACGACCCTCCACAGGCTGCCTCGTCAGAATTTGAGTTGGTCCTCTAGCTCTGGCGTGGATCTTGTCGTCGACCATATGTCTCAGACGCTGGTAGTAGGTAGGGCCCAAGAACACCTGCGCAACAAGCTTGCGACCAGTGTGCCCGTGATACATGATCTCGAACCCACGAGACTGGTAGCCCATATCACGGAGACGCGACGAAACGCTGTCGACAGTGACATCGGTGAAGGGAGTGGCATCGCCCTCCTTTCCGATGAGCGAAGCGACCTTCGACAACTGACACTCAATCAAATGGGCAATTGTCATACGAGAAGGAATGGCGTGGGGGTTGATGATAAGATCAGGCACAATACCCTCACGAGTGAAAGGCATATCTTCTTGGCGGTAAGTGATACCAATGGTTCCTTTTTGACCGTGACGAGAGGCGAACTTATCACCAATTTGGGGAACCTTCGTTGTGCGCATGCGGACTTTGACGAAGCGGAGACCTTCGGCGTTTGTGGTGATCAAGACCTGGTCAACAATACCGTTCTCCGTGCTACGAAGAGGTGTCGACGCATCACGTTTGGTATGAGATTTGGTGCGTTGACCGAGTTCCTCCGCATCTGGTGGAAGCGGCGCGGTTTTGCCAATGATGATATCTTCTCCAGAAATTCTGACACCAGGAGCAACAATTCCGTCATCATCCAGTTTGTCATAAGTACCGTGCTTGAGCTTAAGGGTATCGCTACGGAACGGCTTTTCAAACTGCTCAACCACGTTCATACCAATTCGCTTTTCTTGGTCGTGATAAGCTCTGTAGAACAAACTACGGAAAAGACCACGATCGATACTGCTCTGGTTCATAATGACGGAATCTTCCTGGTTATAACCAGAGTAACAAAGAATGGCGACAATGGCATTTTGGCCAGCAGGCAGTTCACGGAACTTGAGATATTCCATAGATCGGGTGATAGCAAGCGGCTTCTGCGGGTAGTAAAGGATATTGGCCATGGTATCCATACGCTGATCGAAGTTCGTAAGGAAAACACCCATGGCCTGCTTACCCATAGCAGATTGGTAGGTGTTACGTGGAGACTAAATATATTAAGCATTCGATATTTTAACCATGAAATTACGTGTTTGCTTACCTGATTGTGATCCGGGAAGGGAATAATGCTAGCGCAAATTCCCAGGATCATAGACGGATGGATTTCGCAATGGGTATACACCATCGAAGTTGCCTTGGGTTTAGTTTGCACTCTGGCGTTGATGGAGTCTTCCGGCCCCGTCGCTACCGTATATCCTTGTCGAGCCTTTCTGCCATCCTCGAGGTCTTGTGGTGTCATGACAATCATAACCGTTTCTTCTTCTTCCGCATCTAGATATTCAACCACACCGTCGTTGATGAGGCCCTGGAAACCGTAGTAGCCACGTTCCTCCTTCTCCTCGAGATCCATGTTATTTGGCAAAGCCAAGTCATCCTCAAGCCTCCTGATATGCTCGGCATTGAAAACCAGTCTGCCGTTGTTCTCGCTATCGGGCTTGTTGTCGACAACGAAAAGGGGTCGGCAAACTCTCCCAGCATCCGTAAAGATCTTGAACTCTCGGTCACGAATATCACGAATCAGCGAGACTTCGTGAGAAATCAAGGAGCTTCGACGAAGGTCCTGGACTGTTTCGACCAAGTGAGAAGGATCGCGGTGGACACCGACCCAAACACCGTTCACGAAGACCTTTGTTGCATTTGGTGATCTCAGGGGTTCATACTCCTCCAAGACTTCCATGCTTCTCTGGATCATGAACTCGATAATAGGCTCACTGGGCGTACCGACGGTAACGTAGCACATAAGTGCGAGATTCTTTACCAGACCACAGGCTTGTCCTTCGGGTGTCTCTGCGGGGCAGACAAGACCCCAATGGGTATTGTGCAGTTGACGCGGTTTGGCAATCTTTCCGTCTCGGCCGATAGGAGTGTTTGTTCTCCGCAAATGCGATAGGGTGGATGCGAATGTGTATCTGTTCAGCACCTGGGACACACCTGCCGTCGAGCTTGCTGCTTTCTTCTGGTCACCCCAGTTTCCTGTAGCCAAAGAATACTTCAAGCCATTAGTCAGGGTGGTTGCCTTGATACCCAGAGCGGGGTTAAACTCCTTCTTGTTCTCCACGCAGCGTTGGATGTACTTGTAAAGATCTCCCGTCAGCTTGCGGAACAGGTTACGGAATAGCTTCGCCAGAAGGGGACCAGCAAGATCCAATCTCTTCTTTCCGAAATGATCACGATCATCGGTTTCGCGACGTCCCAACGCGCATTGAAGCAACTTGTGGACCATGTATCCGAGGAAGAACGCTTTCCTGGTTTCACTGCCCTCCTTCTGAGAAATATGGGGTAGCAACTCCTTCTGCATGATATCTCTGGCATGCTTAATACGCTTGTCTCTAGGTACACCCAGAGACTGGCCACGCTTGCCGATGAAATCAAGGGCAACTTCGCGATCTTGAATGACGAAAGCCTCTTCAATACAAGGCTTCAACATCTCCAGCATTTGAGTGTCCTTGCGATCATAGCAAACATGGTTGAGAATATCCTCATCAGATACAACACCAAGAGCACGGAACACAACAGCTATCGGAATATCGGACTTGATATATGGCAGGGTAGATTTGATCGTTTGTCCAAAGCTTCCTCTTTGAGTATCACCCTTGGAGTGCAGCTTGATAGTGAGTGATGAAATAAGCCTCGAGCCTTTCTCCAGAGCGCTTCTGATTTCGGCGATGAAGGGTGTAGGACTTGGCGGTGGCTTCTTGAAGACTTGAACGATATTTGCCGCACTGCGTTCCTGGGCGATCAAGACCTTTTCACTTCCATTAATAATGAAGTATCCTCCCTGATCGTATGGGCACTCGTTCCATCCGTATAGCTCTTCGTCGTCCATATCTTTCAAGTTACAATACTTGGACTTGAGCATAATGGGAAGCTTCCCAATGAAGAATGGCTCTGCTGTCACCGGACGTTCATTCGCTGGTAGTTTCGCAGCCTCCTCTTGTGACATCGACTGGTCTTCGATTTCCCACACAACCTTGGTTGGATGGTCTCCGCCAGCGGCCAGCTCGGCTTGCTCGTCTTCATCGAGCTCGTTAAGTGGAGTCGGGCGTTCAACAGCAATCGAGACCTTCTTGTCGAGATGGATATAAAGCGCACTTGAGTATGTAAGGTTTCGTAGTCGTGCCTCTTGGGGAAACAGTCGCGCAGTCGTCCCGTCGCCCTCGGTCATCATGGGCTCTGCGATAAACACCGTCCTGAACTTGATCTCATAGCGACGAAGTTGAATTGGCTCGCCATTGACCGGAGGGGGGTTGTTTTGGTCCAAGGTAAGCTGCGAATTCTCGTTGATCAGATCCTGCATGGACGTCGAAACAAACTCATCGAAGGAGTCGAGCTGTTGAGACACAAGCCCCTTCGACTCGAAGAACGAAGAAATGACTGTCCAACACGCCTCCGCCGTGATTGTAGGCTCTTCGGCCTCTCCCTCAAACTCGTACGCATCCTCATCGTATTGATCCTCCAGGTTATCCATGTTGAGGCGTAGGTTGGCGAGGTATAGAGGTGTGGTCGAGGTGGCGCGTTGTCGACAGTGAGGTTGACCTTTTGCGCTTCTGCGCGCCTCGCCACAAGTCGCGGCTGTCTCGGAAAAGAAGTGTCGGTCTGAAAGAGTGTAGTGAGTTCGTTCAGACTGACAACAGCGAGGCCTGCGATAGATGTGGGTTTGACGGTCACCTCCTCGTCGAGGTGTTAGCTGTGGTCAACTATTTGAGCCTCCTGCGGCGATCAACTTGAGTTGCGCGAAACCAAATTTGGATCGCGCGACAGCAACTCACGTGATATCAGCCAGTTTATTATGGCCTGATATTTAAGGTTTTAAGCAATATACGACGGAAACCAAAATAGGTACCCGCAGATTACTTATAATTGAACCTTCCCAAAGACTAATCTTTATGATAAAGGTAGTTAGTTACTTGCCAATTCTTCTCTCGTCTATACAAACCACCTGATTTGTAGTTGTTTCTACTCTGTTCTATATTTCTACTCAAAGACTAAAATAGTAGGTAGATGAGCCAAAGACACCAATTTTTGGCTATCACAATAAAAAGGTCGTTTTCCATTTATTCTATCGATATACACGTAAATACTAATTGCAGAGCACATATCTGTACCTTGCCTTTCCATCCTCCATATCAACAATCGCTTGGTTTGCATCCTTCATATCCCTCTTCTCGATAAATGGATGGATGTTCTTCTTCGCAGCAAACTCCAGCATCTCAGTGAGCTCTTTGGGAGAACCAATAGAGCTTCCCTCGATCTTGACAGCCTTTGCAATCAAAGCCCCAATCCTGAAGCTAGGGATAGCTTCCTCTGGCGCACCAACCTGGATGTATCGTCCATTGGTGCGTAGTAGCTGGAGATATTTTGATAGAGGCATTTTAGCATCGGAAACTGTGGAAATAATGATGTCCAGCTTGCGCCTGTTCTTCTTTGCCCAGTCTGGGTCCTCCTGCGTCGCGATAAACTCGTCGGCGCCCATCTTCAGTGCGTCCTCTTTCTTCGAACTTCCTCGCGAAATGGCAACGACCTTATCACAGCCTAGTGCCTTTGCCCACAACAGGCCAAAATGACCCAATCCTCCAATCCCAACAATACCAACTGTCTTTCCAGGGCCGGCTCCGGCTTTTCTAAGAGGAGACCACATGGTGACACCTGCACAGAGCATAGGAGCCGCCTCAGCCGAGTCAAGCTCTTTCGGGATGTGGACAGCGAAGTGGGCGGGAGCGCGCACGTATTTCGAGTATCCACCGAACGACTTGGAGCCATCGGGGTACTTGCTACTGTATGTACCCACAAACCTTGTGCAATAGTTTTCGAGTCCGTTTGAACACTCAAAGCAGCTGGATTTCAGGCACGAGCCGGATTGTGCACCGACTCCCACGCGATCCCCGACTTTAATGTTCTTGACATTTTTGCCCACCGCAACGGCCTCTCCAACGATTTCGTGACCAACGCAGCATGGATAAATTGAAGGGCCCTGGAGCATCCGTTAGCAGTCTTCACTATATTATAAGAAGTGCATTCTTACCCAGCCACTTCTGAGTGTGTGTATATCAGAACCGCAAATGCCACAATGGGAGACCTTAATATCAACGTCATCCTCCGTCCACGTTTTTGGTTCGAATTCGCCCCACGCCATCTTTCCTGCTGCTGCAGTCTTGTCTAACCCCAACCATCCCTCAAACTTGTAATCTGTTGCCTTGTTCGCACAGGGCGCCTGGAGGTGGCCGGCAATGGATTGGGCTCTCCTCGCGGCCGTCGACGAGTTTGCAGGGGACGCCATTGTATGATATATGACAATACGTCACCACTTCCTATTCCAACTTGCAACTGGAGTCTTAGAAGGCCTCTGCTCGTTGTCACTGGTGCTTTCGACCTCGGTAGTGCTGTACGTGGTGTTGTGGCAATTGGAAGGCGACTATAAAATCAATGCATCCAAGTGACTTGTATATGGAACTCAGACAAGGGGTATCAAAATTCGCAAAAAATATTGCCGGAACTGGAACTGGAACTTCAAATATAATAAGAAGAGTCCAGCGTCGAGAGCTACTCGACATATGTGGGACATTTCAACAGGGATTTAGCAATGCCGAGGCATTCCCCGCGTCACGGATGGGACGGGTCCACGGCCATACTGTCGATCTGAGCCGAAAATAAGAACCCTCGCGGAGAGAGATATATTTGAGTCTAGCGCGTATGTTCTCTATTCATAGGAATTGGACATAGAAGGAAATAAACAACCTAGAGTCTAATATGTCTCAATATTGCACGTGTAACTGTCAGAACTCGGCTAGTTGTACATAAAGTTATGCGGCGACAATTTCCCCAGAAAATGAGCCGGCCCGATAAATGATCCGTTATCAGTACTCCTGCCACTATCAGGCCCAAAGCTTGAACCATCGACCAGTGATTGTTGTGCCTTGGGACAGCTTCACGAACCATGGCTGCAGTTCAGCAACGCGTCTTGAACTGGCTGTACAGCGTGCTTACAAGTGTATGAAGTTGTTCTACTCACTTCAAATTCAGTACTGACGAAAATAGGAATACCAAGATGTTAACAGGACCTACCATGACGTGGCCCAGGCCCTTTCGCATTACTCCAGTTTAAGCCCAAAGACGGAAGTTTATAGTGAGATAGTCTATTCATCATCTGCTAGAAACAAGTGCTAACGGATCTAGCTTATGAAAATGGAATATCTGAACTCCTACTTCAACTATCTGGCACCTTACCCGTCGCATTTCGAGGAACGACATATCGCTTCCCAGTTACAGTATGGATACCACACCAATACCCAAGGGCTGAGCCTGTGGTGTATGTTACGCCGGCGGATGGTATGATGGTGAGGGCTGGTCAACATGTTGATCCCCAAGGGCGCGTTTATCATCCATATCTTGCTGGATGGGCAGAATTTCATGACGTGAGTTTGGCATTCTAAGGCAGCAGCTCTCATCTACGTAGATACTGACCATACGGTGTAGAAATCTAACATACTCGATTTCCTTGCTATATTACGAGAAGTATTTGCGAAAGAACCTCCTGTGGTCTCCCGACAATCACAAAGTACCCCTGTTGCTTCGCCGCGGCCGCAATCAATACCTCCACCAGTCCCACCTCTCCCACCGGACATAGCAAAATCTCCAACCCCTCACCAAAATGCTGCTGCTCCCCAGCCTCCACCACCGCCTCCAAAGCAGCACGAACCCATCGCGCAGCGGCCCCAATCCCGTCCTCAACCGCCACAAACCAACAACTCAGGGCCGCCGTTGCCGCCTCTTCCTCCATCAGCCAACCCACGGTCAGGTCAGCCACCAAACCCTCACCAAGACCCGTACGCGTCCAATGCACCACAACGCCAAAGCAACCTCCGCTATGAGTCTGCTCCTCCGCTACCTCCACTGCCCCCACAACCTCAGCCCCATACAGGACAGCAGCATTACCAGAGCCCACCTCCCGACCTTCGGCAAGCACCACAACCACCCCATGGGGCACCATATGGCACGCCTCAAACACAGCCCCATTATCAGCAACCTCCAAACCAACCCCAACCACCACCGCAATACCCCCAACAGCACCAACCCTGGCAGCAGCAGCAGCAACAGCAACCTCCAACGCCCCAACAGCAGCCAAAATCCAAAGCCCCTATCCCCGACCTCCTCGACGACACCACCCCTCTCCCCCAACCGGCTGCTCCCGCCCCCGCTCCTCCCATCCCACCCAACCCCCAAAAAGATGCCCTTCTCCACACCCTCGCCATAGCCCTGCACTCGGCGCGCCAAAAGACCGCCGCCCGAAACACAGACACCCAGCACTCCCTCGCCGCGCAACACACCGCCATGCTCACCGCCTTACACGCATTGCAGTCCGAAACGGCTCAGCTTGAAGCTCTCGAGGGTGCGCTCTCGTCCAACTCAGCGTCGTTGAATAGCTCACTGGCGTCTGCCGACGCGCTGATCAAGCGCGCGCCGCAAATGACGCCGCCGAGTATCGATGATCTGCTTGTGGCGCCGACTGCTGTGGCGAATCAGTTATATGATGCTGTGGCGGAGGAGCGGGCGCTGGGAGATACAATTTTTGTGCTTGGTCGGGCCGTGGAGAAGGGGCGCGTGGCGCCGCAGACGTTTGTTAAGGTGACGAGGGGACTGGCGAGGGAGTGGTGGTTGAAGAAGGTGTTGGTTCGGAAGTGTGCTCGAGGATTGGGGTTGGATGATGGGAGTGGATGGGGGAGGGAGGCGGGTAGAGCGTAGATCGCGAGCAGATAAGTAGGAATGTTATTGTTGCGGTTCAAGCCTATTTTATTATCTATTTATTCTACACAGTCGAACAGTCATTGTGAAGCGTGATATCGGATGACCCGCAAATGAAGCTGTGGAGCAGCTTTCAGAGACTGCGATGTATTATCCATGCCATGATATCCCGCTAACATATATACTCCTTCCAATGTCCAGAGCCACAACTAGCCTCCTCAGCTCCCGCGTCACTCCAGATCACCCCTACTCCTTCCAAGGCGGCAAATCTTCGCTAAGCTACTCACTTCCGTAACCCTCAGCGGTTTCGGCTCTCTTAATTTCGCCACGCTTTGCACAATCAGCGTCCCGTCATCATCACTGCTCTCACTATCAGCCCATGCCCCTACCCCCGTACTCCCTACATTAATTCTACCCGTGCGATTTCGAGCAATTATACGGGAAGTGGCAACATGCTCATGTCTATTCGTCATGGCAATGATCTTGGAGACTCGGTGGTTCTTGGCTTGGAGTAAGGTATCTACCGAAGCACGACGCTGCGCCCTGGTATCGTCTGAGGGAGACGAAATTGATGGTTCTGTTGGCGGTAGAGGGGAAGCTTCGTGGCTGTCACAGCTCCAGTCGGAAAGCGTATTCGTCCTTGACTCGGAATTTAATAACGATGAAATCGGCACCCGTGATGATCGCTGCTCCAACACAGGTTGGGATATATGCCCGGAAGCTCTATCGTTTGGCAGGTTTGCCAAGGATGCTGGTATAATTGACGTGTCATCCAAACTTGTTGGCTCTGATTCTCCTGAGGCTGTAGTGCTGGCCGAAGAACTAGAGGTCGATATTTCTTTTGGCTTCCTCCTGTGAGCGAAAGCAGACACATATTTCCCATCCACAATGCATCCTGTGCGTGACTTTTTCCTCTCTGCCAAACACTTACTATATACACTCGTCGTTTTGTTTGCTTGGTTCGCGGGTGGATTTGGCCGTTCAACTTTGACTTGATTCTCTTCCACTACCTCTTTAACCCTCTCAAATATTTCTTCTCCGGGTCCATGCTTCCCGTCGACATTGTCATTAACTCTTCCCATATGCAACGCCGATGGTCCGTTCAAAGGGACCAAAATAACATTCTCGCCATCTCCGGTCGATTCGAACATCTTCATACGCTCTCGGATAATCGGTGCGAGACTCTTGGGGAAGACATCCTTTCTATTCCTTGCTCCCAAGTGGCAGAATGGTACTTTTAGTGTTGGGGCTTCGATTGATTCTTGTTTGGCTTCTGATTCAGATCCAGCAACTGTCTCAAGCTTCTGCTTAGCCGAACACGTTGCATAAATTTCCAGGCTAACTATTGGGCTTGTGACAGACATCGCGCTGCCATTAGTGGCAGAGCTTGGAAAGTCCAGAGGTTTCAAATGGCTAGAGGCAAGAAGAGGGTGTGGTTCCTGCAGTTGCGCGTCATCTCTCTGTTCACTGCCGTGTCCTGCCCAGAAAGTTTTGCAGTCCGCTGGCCTATTTGTAATTCCATGGTTACTGCCTTGTAATCTGAGGGCTTTCCTCTCCTTTGGAATGGTGGGCCCAAGGTTGTGCTGAGTCTTTTGCGATTGTTCCAGGAGGCGGATGCGCATCTGCACTAGGCTTTCTCTTCGCTCTGCTTCTGTGGCGGCTTTTATATTTCGATTCACTTCAAATCGCAGGGTGCGAGAGTCACCATCGCATTTTATCCCAGGTCCTCCTTGCCACTTTTGTCTCTCTGATTTCGCTCGTGTGATGGGAGAAGGTTGGAGTATTAGACCCGTGTTAACGTAATTTTTGAGAAAGGGCCTCAGCCCCCCACAGCCATCCATCGGAGGCACCACCCTTTTATCTTCGACGGAAAGAGTTCGCCATCCCTTCGGTTTCCAAACTACATTTGGTCTGTGGTCGCTTTCTCTCTGCTTTCGAGTTCGTGAATAGTGACAAGAAGCTGTCGAATTCCGACGCTATGGGTTTAGAACTCCGTCAAAGTGATAACCAACAGAGGCAGGAGCCACCCTCGATGCTCCTGCCTTTCTAAATATGGCAGAAGCGATCGGTATGTGCCAAACATGCCTCCTAGCGACTGTGGGCGCTGGGGAACCACAACAAATTGTTCTATTGATAGCTCGTGTACTGGCAATATACTGCGTAGTATGCAGGTATAGTTGCAAGATACAGCTCCTGGTCGCCAATAGGCCGGTCCATGGCAAGCAATGCCATTAGTAAAGAGTTGGTATCACGCAAATACAAAGTCATAAAGGTAACCCAGGGTCATCCACATCATCAGCGGCCACAGGGCACCCTGGTCGACGAGCAGCATGATCTCCATTATCACCCAGAGGCTCTCGTTGTATCGCCTTTCGGAAATCTGGCGGACGAATGCCCTCGCGGCGGTAAAGGCGACATGGACTTTGCAGAAGGTGAGAACGTCGCCAAAGGTTATGGTGAACGGGACCCCCCGGATTGTTATGACGAAGTTGAGCGTCGGCATCGTGATTGGTTTCGTGATATCCGGAAGAGGTCTCCGATGCGAGAGATCGAGGTTGTGAGGTCGCTGAAGCTGTTCGTTATTCCACACAAACTATGCTTCAAAAGGGACAAATATATATTATCTCTAGAATGTTCTTTCGCGCCATCAAGTGTTTATGTTGCCAGCAACATAACCACCAAGGCTGTTCTTATACAAGCTCCGTCGCACGACATCCATACCGCCACCCACAGTGACTCGGCACAAGTGCCATAGCAGTGGATCTCTCACCATTACTCTACACTACTGTCACATGAATGCCCAGCAAAGAAACCGGGCCTAAGGCAATTCACAGGGTTCTCCGCAGGCAACTGCCCAGCTGTCCAGCACATCGATATCCACAGCGTGTCAAACTGTTGCTTATATCCACCCACTGACGCTGAGCATGATGTTATCCAGCGCTTATAAGTGGGGCATAAAACGATTGGCAGCGGTATGGAGGGGTAAAGCTTGGGCATAGTTGGGGGATTCTTATGGGATTTCATTCGTATTCGTATTTTACGATAGTTTTGTATGTTTGAGGTTGTGAGAAACTGACATCGAAAATGCGATATCATAGCCTCGGCTGCCAACGTAGCGTGGAAAGACGACACATCCCAGCAACAACAAACTTAAATATAGCAACATATATTGCTGATGCGCGTCATTTGTAACATCGGAGAAAATATAAGCATAAGAGTATAATTTTTTACGGAGGAGTTGCTGGTTGAGAAATTGGAGTTATAATTGGAGTGGATTTATTATACTTTATATTTAAGTTGTAGCTTTATAGTATGATTATATATATATATAGTTGCGCCCTTTGAAAAGTTAATGCCAATATGAGACAATGAAAAAAGAGAGCCATGGTATCTTCAACTACTGATGCTTGACTCCATCAACAAAAAGGAAACAGAACAGAACGCACACGACCATCTCTGTCAAA
Source organism: Pseudogymnoascus sp. BL549 (assembly GCA_001630585.1). Classification (NCBI taxonomy): domain Eukaryota; kingdom Fungi; phylum Ascomycota; class Leotiomycetes; order Thelebolales; family Thelebolaceae; genus Pseudogymnoascus; species Pseudogymnoascus sp. BL549. The sequence continues at coordinate 14,706 of LNAR01002067.1, read as the reverse complement.
CCAAATTCCAGACATCTCCCCATTTGCGCCTCCCCATTCGTGAGACATTATCAAAAGGTATCATTACGCTCAACATCCCTGACCCCAGTCTGCACCTCATACATCCTCTCGATCGTTACCCCCCGAGGGCTAATGGACCCGCTCATGCGGTCCCTCCCGTACGTTCCGCTGCCATTAATCGTTCCATCGGCACCCAGCTCCTCTTCGCTCGTGCGGCTGAGGTGCTCCGTCGGCACGCTGGCCTTGCGGATCGATTGGGCCAACCGTGCCGACGAGGACTTGAAATCCGAGACCATGTTGAAGTTGCTGGATCTAGGGGCGCTACCGTGAGGCCGTACGGGCTCATCCCCGTCAATGGCTGCGGCAGCCCAGACGGAGGAGAGGGGGAGTAGGATGGCGACGAGGCAGATTGCTAGGGTGCCTGCTTCATAAAACGTTTGGTGGGGAAAGTAGTCCAGGATTGCGAAGAAGGCTGGCTGAGGCTTAGTTGAGTTTTCTAGGAGAAGAGGGAGAAGACTTACAAGGAATTATCATCGTGCATCCAGCCATGATTGTGATGATCTGCATTGGACCCCACTGCTTGAGGCCCATCTTTTTCCGCTGATACAACGTCCAGCCCAACTTGGTGGCAAAGATGGTGCAAAAGTACCAGATTGAGGCTGTCTCAGTGATCAGACTTGCTTGGCCGAGCATCAGCTGGTCCGGTGCCACAGTAGCACCGAGAATTCCTTGTACATTGCGGATGGTAAGCCCAAAGCGGAAGCCGATGGTAAGAAGCGAAACCACCATTGAGAGCGCTGTTATGGGCCACCGGATGCGGTTGATCATAGTCTTGCATACCACATTTGTCTGGAGAACAAGCGAGGCCTCAATGGTAATGAGAAGGAAGAGAGTGAGAAGAGCAGCGGCCACACTATTCGCATATGCGGATGACGGGACGGTCGAGTAATCGTGGGAGAGATAGCGATAGGCGTCCGTCCAGGGACCAACGTAGTATAATATTTGAAGAAGAGAGCGGAGGCAAGAGAGAATTAGGGAGAGGGCGTTAAGTATGAAGATTGGCGCCTTGCGCTTTGACGCGCTCGTTGTGAGTATGACGACTAGGAACATGATAAGTGAGGCGCCGAGTTGGCATCCGTATACAACGCATATTTCGCTTTTTAGTGTACTGAGCTGGTTGATCATTCCTATATTGGAAATCACTGGCGTGCCATCTGTTGTATATAATGTGAAGTTCTGCTGAATGGCGTCAAAGTTTGCAGGGAGATGGGCGTTGGCGTTCGACATCCTCGATTAAGAAGCCCAGAGCACCAAAATTGTATATATAAGTAGTGGTGGTGTGAAGAGAGCGCCTTTGAGAGAAGGCTCTGATGCTTAGTGTTGGAGGCTGATATCAAAATCGAAGAAGGGTTGAATTCTACGGCAGATGGAGATAGAAATAGTCTTCCAAAATCTAATCTCCTCACTGTCGAAGACAATGTCTCTTGATATACAGTCCAGCAGTCAAATAGGTCCGGATGTATAATATGAAGCCTTAGTCAATCATCTCAGGGGCTCACAACATATGAAAAGGCGTAATGAGATCGGAGACATGGCAATATATTTTGATATACAAGGAGCAATGACTGACACAGTCATGACCCTCCGGTTATATATCATGGCGGCCGCACTGATACATGCTGTAAATAGCTGGATCTCGAGGGATCGATCGTATTGCCGGCGCTATCTCAAGAACAATAGTAAGAAGCTCCCCTGCGGATGGGCGGAGTCGCTTAATCCTTACTATTGTTCTCCCGCCCTGTGCATCTTAAAATCGGGTTCCAGCAATGAAAACGCAGGGAAAGCAAGACTCTGAGATCTAAGAGTCGGATCTCTTGCAGTTTAGGGACGAGACATGAATGGAATCTGAGTTGGGCTGATTGACAGGTTATATATTTGCTGAAGCTGATGGGAAGTGAGGATGACGAGACAGCTGAAGTGGTGCAGCTCGCGACTGCCTTACTATTGTTGTGTTGGACTTGAGGAAAAGAAACCAACTACACGAAAGATCGATAGTATGAAATGGCACTTTCCGGATGTCTTGTCACCATCAAAGAGAATATGTGAGTCCTCATATGTTAAAAGGGAAGGGGTCGTCGTCCTCCATGGCCAAATACCATCGTGATCACGTGTTTATGAACCGATTTTGCTGTTTTCGACAAGCCTAGATTTGCCCTGTACACTTGCCAACAATCTACTGCACTTTCTAGAGCTTGGAGCAGTACAAAAATATTCTTGCTATCATGTTTTGCCTTTGTGTAGTTATTTCGAAATGCGTTGGCTTTCCTGTTACGCGGTTCACGACGTTGGTGCTCACATAAGTAAGTGTACATAAGTGAGGTCGCCATGAACACGTCGGTCTTGTACTGAAGAGTACACCAACACATCTACGCAGTTAGAATGTAACGCTTTGGAGGCAATTCCTGTGTTCGTTATTCTGTTCACACTGTGTACTTTAGCTTTGATATTCACACGGCACATTCCTGATCTGATCAAAATCGCTGTATTGTTTGAGTTGCAATAGTGGAAGCTCTGTTAACAGGCTGTGATCGACAAGCACAGATAAGCCGATTGCTGCAATACTCGCGCGGCTCGAAGCATTGATAATGTTCTGGAGAAAAGTAGTCTTGTTCTGTCTTGGGGTACAAGTCCTCCAGCCAGTCGTGGGCGAAGTCACACACGGGGAGTGAAACATTGGAATCCGAAACGCCTCTGCATCCCACCCAGTGAGTGAGTGACATGCTGTACTTCGAGAAACGCAGACACTTCACACATCAGGCCTGTGAATCTTGCGACATGTCCCCAGTGACTTTCCAGAGGTTGTGTGCTGCTGGCCAGTGGGTGTAGGGGGGAAGTCACAAAGCGACACGCCTCAATCCGCGCTTCCGCGCAATATCGAGCCCCTGCATTTCACTATCTGAGTGGCTGGGATGATTATCCCGCACTCCGCGCGCCGCTGCAAGGAGGCACCGCGCATCGCCAACATGTCAAGCGACTGGCTCGAGGCAGGGGCATTGATCGGAGGAAGAGACCGAATCTGATGGATCAAGGGGATACCTCGTACTGCGGATGGTGACGATTGATCACATATCCCACCATGCGCAAGCCCTTATATCGGGTGGCAATTTAGCATCTGTCTGCCAGTGGTTGCTGGGCCACTGCATTTACGTGCGGCATCGCCTTTGGGGAACGGAATCCCCTACTCGTTTGTGACTTTGCAGCTAAGAGCCAAGAGTTTCTTCGCCAGATGCTGACTGGCCACCCAATCTTTGGACAGCTAGAGACGCGCCCAAAGAGAGAGAGAAGAGCTTTCCTTCTCCTCGGGTACCTGGCGGTACCGCGAGTAGTTCGTGGTTGTTTCCCGATAGGTGCGGCTAGGGCAAGACCTGTCCGTAAACTGCAGCATCTCCTGGCCAAGTTGAGACGGAGCCGCTCCGATTTTTCTGTAGACGCCCACTTATTGGGCTCGCTGGACTCACTGGACTCACTGGTGTACCGTCTGATAAATGATCCAGAACTCCCGATCAGCCGTCGAGAGGATGCTGGCAGGCGCGATGTTGATGGGGCCTTGCAGATCCTGAAACCCCACGGAAGGGTTACCGTCTGTGCTTTCTGTGGGCTTGTTTCAATGCTAAAGCAACGACCAGTAGCGGGGCTCGACAGCGGCCCTCAGGGGTCAAGACAGTGGGAATTAAAGCGCTCGACCATGGCTCAGTCCTACACAGACAAATCAGCGAGCTCAGAGTACTTTGTGCGAGGAATAAGCTTTCAACCTTTCAACAGGACCCATATTGGATGTTTCGACTAAACATCTCGGCCTTTTCCAACCGGTTCCATGCCCTTTTCGGGGATTTGACGGCCTGTTAGGGTCCTGTTAGGGCCAGGAACCAAGGCCGTTGCGTTTGGTAGGATCCCACATCGTCAGCCTGTTTCCAACGGCAATTGCACACAAAGTCCACATTTCTTGCCCCGGAGTCCCTGTTCTGGACTCCCAACATGTACGGAGTCAAAGTCTGGTTGACCTTCAACTCCCTGTGGTACACTACCGCCGTATGGGTATCTTCTCCGTAACTTAGGTCTCAGCGAGGTCGCCCACAGAAATGGAATCGGATCGAGAGGCCGGAGCCTGGCCTGTAGAAACTGTTTGTTAATAGAACCCACTTGCAGTATCAAACGAAACGAAACACAGCGTCGCGCCGTGGATGCAACCGCTTTCAGACGAGTCAGGTAATCGAGTGATGCTGCAACAGCCAGTGGGGCCGATATAGACATGTGTTGATTAAAGGTGAATCACTGGATCTTTAATCCTCGTGATACCCCTGTTTATCCCCCTGTTCCGATGTGTTGTTTTCGTAGGCGGCTGCTCAGTTTGGGAAACAAGTAACTATAGGATAGAATATTCAAGGCGTTGTGGAACCCGTCTGTCGGAGGGCCCTGCAAGATATTCGTACTGTTGCTGTTGTACCTGCATGGGAGGCCTGGGCCTCCTTTTTACCCCACCAACCCATTCGAATTCACTCTCGCCTGGCCAGGTCTTATCATGTACTGTACCTGATATATATACAAACTCTTTCACCCACATATCTCCCTTTTTTTTTCCCTTCTCCTTCTCACATCTCAACCTACGTTGGCCAGAGATTGATATCATTCTCTCATTTTTCTGCAGTTCTTCTTGTTTATACGATCATTCATAGCCTGTGGCTACTGACAAAAGTCCTTACCATTCACATTCATTGACTGAATCCCACCGATCTCGACGATTGCTATTTCTAAAACAAACAACATTCAACTTGCTTGATTCGATCCCAGTTGACTGGCTGATCACTCGATACCACTGTCCTTTGCACAACTGTACAAACAAACAACATACAACTCTACCAAACCGCAACTCTTCAAGATGCGTTCAACCAGCACCAGTGCCCTTGTGGCCGCTCTTCTCGCTATTGCTCCCGCAGATGCTTTCTGGCGTCTCCCCTGCAGGGCACCGCTTCTGTATGAGCGTTCCGATCCTATTGTCAACCCAGGCACTGCCTCCTCCCACTCTCACACCATCATGGGAGGCAATGGGTTCAGCAATGACATGAGCTACGCCGACACCCAGGCTTCTACTTGCTCGTCTTGCACAGTTACCAAGGATTTCTCCAACTACTGGGTTCCCAACCTTTACCTCAAGGAGCAAGATGGCTCTTTCACCAGCGTCGAGCAGGTTGGTGGAGCTCTGATCTACTATCTGTAAGTCAACAACCCTTTAGTTCACTTGTTATACGAGTACTAACCAACGATGTATAGCCAACGCTCTGATCCAAAGGACCCAGAGTACGACCAAGGTCTGCTTGCCTTCCCAGAAGGCTTCCGTATGTTGGCAGGAGACCCTATGCTCCGTTCCTTCAGCGATACCCTCGAGCAAAAGGCTATCAGCTTTGCTTGCCTTGGAACCGATACCAAGGAGACCAACAGCATCCCAGACATCAACTGCCCCAACGGTCTTCGTGCCCAGGTCTTCTTCCCATCATGCTGGGATGGCAAGAACCTCGATTCGGACGACCACAAGTCTCACATGGCCTACCCATCTCTCGTTGACAATGGCAACTGCCCCGAGTCTCACCCCAAGCGCTTCATCTCCCTCTTCTACGAGGTAGTCTGGGATACCGCCAAGTACGCCGACAAGTACGCCGGCGGCAAGCACCCATTCGTCTTCTCTAACGGTGATGAGACTGGCTTCGGATACCACGGAGACTTCGTCAACGGATGGGATGTGCCAACCCTTCAGAAGGCTGTCACCGAGTGCACCAACTTGAGCGGTGTCGTTGAGGACTGCCCAGTTTTCCAATTCTTCGATGACGCCAAGGTCGATGCTTGCAAGATTCAGCCAACGATCAATGAGAAGGTCGAGGGTAAGTCCCTTGCTGCCCTCCCAGGTTGCAACACGCCCTCAGGAGAGGGCGCAAGGGCCGTCGCTTCTAAGGACTGCGCCGCGGATACCAACAATGCCAGCACCGGCAACGGAACTGACAGCACTGACAAGGGAAGCTCCAGCGCTTCTTCCGCCGGTACCGCTTCCGCGACTGAGGCTCCCACCTCCTCTTCTGCTTCTTCTAGCGAGAGCTCCTCGGCACCAGTCTCCAACGAGGCCCCAGATACCAAGCAGAACAATGCCGATACCCCAGAGGTTGTCGAGACTGTCCCAGTTTACCCCGTTGCTGCTACCCAGCCAACAGCTGTAGTTGACACCAAGGTCAAGAACCAGTGCGGTGGCGTCGTCACCGTTACTGTCGCCGAGGCCACCGTGACCGTTACCCAGATGGGCTCGCCTGCCGCCACAAAGGCCGCAGGTGTTGAGGCTTCGACTCCTGAGCAAGACGCCGTCCAGGGCGGATCTGACGAGGCATCCGCGCCCGTCGTCGGCTCTGCTGCTCCAGTTGATGCGGGATCATCTGCTCTCCCAACTCTCCTGCCCAGCTCCACTGGTATCTACACCAACGGCACCAAGCACCACGGACACGGCCACGGAGGACCCAAGCACCCCCACCAGAGACCTTCCGGTGTCTTCCCATCGGGTGGCTTCGCGCGTCCCACCGCCAACTAAGCCATCCTTGGCTCCTCTCATCATCCTTCCACTTTCAGGTGTGAGAGATGTATTTATACCTTCGACTTCTCTGTTTACACTTCCACCACCATAAGGGACGCCATTTTGACCACCCCTTCTTCGCTTCACTTCGCTTCTTTCTGGGGGCATATGCACCAGTGACCCTTTTGGGTATTCATTCTTTTACAGCATAGGCTATTTATATTTGGAGGATTTTTTTTTGGATGTCTCTCTCCCCACCGTACTTTTTTTTTTACCGGCTTTGGATCTGCCTGCTTTTTTGGGTAGACTTGAGGTTGGCTTACACTCGTTTGAGACGGGTTGGTGGTTATATACACTTTTTTTGAGGGTATAGGGAGGAGACTTTTTTTGTACATTTAGACGGTGATGGGGGTTGCAGAAAAGTCGAAGGGATTTGGGAGATTTGTTTATAGAACTACGAACGTCGATATACACTCGTTTTGTTAAGAGATACTATTTGTCCCTGCATAGTAGTTGTGATTAAGAATTGTAGTACGTGCCGAGCAGTTACTTGGGTTTATGCCAGGTTGAACTATCCGCAATTAACAACAGCTCAGCGCAAATGAAGCCGAATAATTAACTTTCATCGACACCACCAGGTTTACTAAGCATCATTGCTTCAAAGACAACTATTATTCTTCTCGTTTCTCCTGCTATGCCACTTCCCAGCACAAAACAACGATTTCCCAGTAAAACCCAACCCCAGTAACTAATTCAGATAAACGCTTGGAGAAAACGCCCTCGCCTCATCCACCAGCCAGCAAAGCCGGGTATCATTGCACCTCCCTGATTGTTGTAACTCCCAAAGCAAAGCGCCCCATAATCCAACACCAAACAGAAATAGAGCATTGCCACCAGGTATTCTCTGTTATACAAATTCTCGATCTCCAGTAGAGATTGTCGTTGGTCAGTCGTAAAATTGGTCGCGGAACTTGCTATCCGTCTTATTGTTCTTCGGCGCAAGCTCGTGCCGCACTTCGATACCAGCTCCTCGCGCAGCCTCGACCGCATCATGGTAGCAATTCGTGCAATTCATCATATTGATAAATTTTGGCTTATTCTCCCGCGCGAAGAGCTCGCGCAGAGTAGATCCGGTGGAGCAGGTGTAGGATAAATCAACTTCTTTCAGGTTTGGAAAGCGGCGCAAAACGTCGATGATGGTTTGTTCCGGGAGTTCGATATTTTGGGCGAGCGAGAGGGTTTCCAGTGCCGTAGAATGTGCGGGTAAGTTGTACATCCAGTCATTGCGGCTGCCTGCTTGTGAGTAACTGTGGGCGTTGCCGCCGAGTTTCAATGTCTTGAGGGAGCCGGAGGTCAACGAAGGGTTAGCCATGTCATTGACTATGGTAGAAAGTTTGCTGTTTTCAATGTTGAGGTATTCAAGATATGACAACGGGGGAACGACATCTTGATCTTGTTCAAACAAGTAGGAACCCATGTCCACATAGCGCGCTTCTAGGTGGGTTAATGTGCTTGGGAGTACAGGTATTGGATCAAACTTTGTATCCGAAATATCAAGATACGTCAGTTTTGTCCAGCTGGACATATCAATCACCTCTGGACTAGTTGGGTAATGCCATCTTTTAATTGTAGCTGACTTCATATTTGGTGATGCCTTGATTAGATCATTCTGTTCATGTGAGATTTTGCGTTCCTATGTAGGAGAAAATGAACTTACGTATTTCAAACCAATGGTGCCGTCATGTAAAGCTTGAAGAACGACGAATTGGAGATGTGGCATTTCTGGCCAGGGGCTTGGTTTATCACGGCAAATTACCGCATGAAACTCAACGTGCTCTAGGTGAGTGTAGTGGGCCATAATATGCTTCATAGTAGAAATATCCACATAGCTTCCTGATGACACAACCAGCGTTTTGAGATATTGCGACGGGACCGGAAGCATAGGGAGGACTCCTGCGGCCCGAGAGGCAATACGCAACTCAAGACGCTCTAGTTTGTTGCGGCGCTGGACGCGCTTGATATAATTGCGGCACCTGTCCCCATAATCATTCGAGCTTATTGTTGCACTGTGCAGCATGTAACCGCTATGTTCGGCACGTTTTAACCAGGCCGTAAGTGCTGTTTCTGACATTTTGTTGTTGAAAATTATCAAATCTTGCCATAGTGGAGGGTATGATTCCATAGATTTCTTCCAACCCTTGGAAACAGATAGGCAGCGGCTATTCCATATCAGAAACCATAAAACTAACAAGGTATTGAGTTGCATGAACCTACCCGCGAGATTTCAAATCTAGAAGACCCCATATATCCTGAACAATCTCCTGTGGAAGTCGAGTCAGGGGGTCAAGACGATTAGCTGCCCGGGATTGCATCCTCAAGGCTTCATAATGTTTAGACAGAGTCTTTGGATAGTTAGCTTCGGACATTTCGGCAGTAACAAGTGAGTCCATACCTTTCGATCTTTATTGCCTACAGGCACCTTGTGAAGCCCACGTTCGAGAATCCCTAGCGCTTTATCGCGCTGTCCCATGAGCTGAACAATCTGACCACATCGCAAATACCCCTTATTGGTTAGCATTCTTCGGACAAAGATGGGGGCACCGCATGCGTCATACCATGGCCATATCCGGCAGGCGCTTGATAATATCACGGCCATCGCGTAGCGCTTGTTGGAATTTCTCTAGTTTTATATATACAAGACTCCTCTTGTTCAGAAGAGCAGGCACTAGCTTCGGCGAAGAGCACTCGATAGCCTGTACAATAAACTGTTAGATATCAAACAATATCACGTGACTGGGTACTCTCTCGTAGGCAACAGGCGACTGTAGACTGTAGATTCGATGTTGACGATATTGGATGAAAAGCAGACAAATCACAGAGCAGGCCAGTATGAAAAGTAAAATAGTGACCGAATTAAAAATAAACCTACCTTACTGAAATGTTCCAGAGCACCGAGATAGTCCTCTTTTTGGAAGCATCTGCTTCCAAGGGTATCATGATCCATGGTTCGAAGCGGTGCCGGCCATACAACTCGGCTTAGGTGCAACTGTTTATGTTATCTGCTCATGGCTCATGGCTCATGGTTTTTGGAAAGTTCGAGCGAGCGAGGTTTTGTGAAGTGAGATCAGCAACGCGCGTAGATGAGAGAGCGCGTTTGGGGGCTCAGAGATCTGATGGTCGGCAGATCGTTTATCCGAAGAAACCTCCCAGGCAAGGCTATTATGTTCGTAGCCTCACTGAATTGGTTCACTTTCTAAGAGGAAAACGATATTCCAGCTTGTTAATGGATTAAACTATCACAACCTATTACCCTGAGTCTGTTTGTGGCTCTAACCCATTGCTTGCAATATGACAAGCATCGATGAGCTCTTCAAGGTTTGTCCTCGGTCTATTGTTATTGAAGTAGTGTTCCTAACTTCACGCCCAGAAGCCAGCTCTCCCAAGCCATAATAAGAGGAAGCTGGAAACCATCCAAGACCCAAGTACGTGCTATTCTAGAAAACGGACGTGCCCCTTGACTGACTGATGGCAGATGTTCACTACAAATCCCCGAAACTGTCGACCAATGGCACCGCCAGCGGGAGGCCCCAGGATGGCCTAGAGGATGACGACGACGTAGAGGCTGGGCCATCGAGACCTCCCGATGACGATGAGGACTATGGTCCAGATATACCAGACGATGAAGATGGACGGTTCTTTGGTGGCGGAATTACAAAAGACGAGTCGGAGATACTGGACTACATGGAGGGGCAAGAAGATGCGAACGTTGCACTGGAAAAGATAGACATAGCATGGGTTAGGAAGCTGGCACTCAATTTTGAGAAGCGCATATCGAAGAATGCAGAACTGAGGGCCAAGTTTGAAAACGACCCGCAGAAGTTTATGGGGTCTGAGGCAGACCTGGACGCAGACGTCAAAGCCCTCTCATTATTAGCAGAACACCCCGAGCTATACCCAGAGTTCGCCAGGCTCGGCTGCGTCAGTTCCCTCGTTAGTTTGCTCGCCCACGAGAATACCGACATTGCTATCGACGCCATCGAAATCATCAGCGAGCTCACCGACGAAGACGTCGAAGCCGACCCTACCCAATGGAGCGCCGTAGTGGACGCCATGCTCGAGTCCGGCCTCCTCGATCTCCTCACATCCAACCTCTCCCGCTTCGATGAGTCCCAAGAATCCGACCGTGCAGGGGTCTACCACGTTCTCAGCGTCCTCGAAAACCTCGCCTCGCAACCCGCCCACGCCGAAACGATCGGCCAAGACCCCGCAGTCCTCAAATTCCTCCTCGCTCGCATTCAGACCAAGGAGAACCCGACAACGCAGAATAAACAGTACGCTGCTGAATTACTAGCCATCCTCCTTCAATCTGCGGCCCCTACGCGTGCCCACCTCCTCACATTCAACGGCGTCGATACTCTTCTCCAGCTTCTGGCTCCGTACCGTAAGCGCGACCCCGCACACGGCACTGAGGAGGAAGAATTTGTCGAGAACGTCTTCGACGCTTTGACATGTACTGTCGACGACGCGGCAGGTAAAGCTGCATTCCTCGAAGCAGAGGGCGTCGAACTGGCCCTCATCATGGTGAAGGAGGGAAAGATGGCACGGCCGCGTGCGCTCCGGATGCTGGACCACGCGCTGGCGGGCCAAGGTGCGGAAGCGTGCGCGCGACTCGTAGAAGGTGGAGGGCTGAAAATCGTGTTCAGTGTGTTTATGAAGAAGGCGGATGGATCGACGACGGAGCATCTGCTTGGAATATTTGCGAGCATGTTGCGATCGCTGCCTGCCGACGAGGGACCGAGAATTAGGACGCTTGCGAAGTTTGTAGAGGGAGATTATGGGAAGATTGCGCGGTTGGTGGGGATGAGGAGGGAGTTTGCGGGGAGGGTGGGCGCGGTGGAAGAGGTGATAAAGGAGGAGGCGAGGGGGATGGATGAGGAGGAGAGGGAGGATATGGAAGGGGAGTGGTTGTCGAGGCGGTTGGATGCAGGGTTGTTTTGCTTGCAGACTGTGGATGTCATATTAGCATGGTTGGTGGCGGAGGATCAGGGCGCGGAGAGGAAGATTAAGGAGTTGCTGGCTGAGAGGGACGAGGGGTTGAGTGTGTTGGGAGGTACGATTAAAGGTATGTGACGTGCGTTTCTGCAGTACGTGGACGAAGCTAACATTGTCTAGAACAACTGGATACTATGGGCGAACTGGAGACGGATGAGCAGAGGACAACGAATGATATGCTGAAGACACTGTTACAGTTCGTGGCATAAACAGCAGGTAGTTCGCACTTAATTTTAATGAGATAATTATATTTCTAAGTGATGAGATCCTTCTTATCCAATGCCCCTACCGACCAACTCCAGAGTAGCAATGGTATATATATATATGCAAACATGGTCCTAAATGTACAATCCAAGTCCGCCGTGTTACTTCGCTTCCTGTCCCACCACTGCACCTCCAGCCTCCACATCCACATCTCCTTCCACGCCCTTCACGTCTCTCTTCCCCGCTGCCCTCTCCGCCCCTGTCTTCGCATTATCCCTCGTCACCAACCCCCCCGTCCAAATCAACACTGGCACGGCGCCCCCAGAACTCAATATCGCCAACGACCACCCCATAGTTCCCCATCCGCTCTTCTCATACACGAATCCGGCCCAGATAGGGCCAATAAGACACCCTCCAGCAAATGCCATAACGAACAAGCCATACGCCTGTGCGTAGGCGCCCTTGGCCCCAAAAATGCCTGGACTGCGCACTTCTTTCGCTTCGACAATATAAGTAATCTCCGCCATGAGCGGCGGCATCACAGCTGCCATCGCCATTCCCAGGATCGCCAACAACGCACAGAGCAAGACAACCTGGCGCGTGGTGTTATGATCCACAAGCCTCAGCAACACCAAACACGGGATAGCGAGCATGAACCCCGAGACAGCAAGCCAGCGGGGTCCATACTTGTCGGAGATGGCGCCGAAGAGCGGGGATAAGAAGCTCGGAACCAGGATAGGGATGAAGATGAGGCCGGCGCCGATGGAGGACCAGCCGAATATGCGCGAGACGAAGAGGGGGAGGACGGAGTCGAAGGCCGTGAGGACGGAGCCTTGGATTAAGCAACCCCAGAGGGCTGCGAGGAGGCGGCGTGAGGAGAGGAGGGTGAGCATTGCCATGCGGGGGCGGGGAGGGGGAGACGTGGTGGTGGTTTCCGGTGAGATGGTGGTGGTTGGGGGAAGTTGAGGCGTGGAAGTTGAAGCGCTGGTGCTGCTTGCTGCGCCCGGGACGTCTAGGTCTTCCTCCTTAACCTCCACGGCAGGGGAAACCTCATCCCTCGCCCCTTCCCCCGGGTTCGTCTCACCCACATCCGCCTCCGTCTTAACACCAACCACATCATCCCACTGCGCCGCAACCTTCTTCTCCACCAACGCCAACCTCATCGCAATATCCAACGCCAACAATCCAAAACACACATAATAGACAGCATAATACCCGCTCCTTTGATACACCACACCTCCCACCAACGGCGCGATAATAATACCCACCGACATCGAAATCCCCACATACCCAAGCAACTGCCCGATATCCGCCTTACCAACCGTGTCAACCATCAACGCCATCCCCACCGTCCACACAATCCCCGCCGCACACCCTTGCAAAAGACGGCCCACGACCATCAGCGCCACGCTGCGCGCGAGACAAAGAAGCACCGTCGCACCCATCAGGGCTACAAGACCAAACAGCAAAGGCAAGCGCCGACTACTCGTGCGATCCGCAAACCACCCCGATATGGGCGCAGACACAAGCAACGCCGCGCCATAGACGGCGAGGAGCACAGAGACCCAGTGCTGGGCGTCTTCTGCACGGACGCCAGCGCGCTCGGTCAGCGAGAAGGGGACGACGGGGACGATGACGCCGTAGAGGAACATGTCGCTGAAGACGGCGGCGCAGAGGGTGAGGATTATGAAGAGCTTGGAGGAGCGGATGGCGAGGAAGTGGGGAGGGGGGGAGGAGGCGTCGGCGCGGTGGCCAGAGATGAAGTTGCGGAGGCGGCCGAGGGCCATTGTGAGGGGTGTTGGTGAAGTTGCTGATACTGGCGATGGGTAGGTGGTGGATGCCTCATGGGATACAAATATATGAATAAGCTGCCGGCAGGAGGAAGAGGAGGGGAGCCGGCCGGGTCACGCACCCCGGTGCAAGAAGTCACGGCCTGGCTTTAGGATTAAGTTTTTAGTTTCTTGTCAAGATTTACTTCATATCTTTAGACCAACCTGCCCTTTTGATGGGCCTTTCATTGTGTACGAATACGAAAAGCCAAGAAATCCGAGGTTTTGTTTTCGATCGGATCATCCCCGGGAGCTAAAAACGCCAATGGGAAGGAGGAGTCATCGGCGTATAATTGCCCCCTCCTCCGATATTTCCCCACCGTCAGCTCCGAGGGACATGTCATGTGACCTTTGCTGGTGGATTGGGGATGAGAAGGGAAAGAACGTTGGTTATATACCTATATAACATTTTCGTTATGAGTCTGGAATTGCAAAGCATGACACACATGTGAGAGCAGCTTGTTAGCGTGAACGACATGGTTGATGCACTGATGTGATGTGAGCATGTTGTCTCACGCTTATTCTGGCGGATTATGCTGACATCCCTGACCTGGAAGGAGGCTCTTTATGTCAACAGGGCTGATGGATGGAGATGATGGCCTCTTCATTGGTACGTCTTGTCATACGTGATAGGTCTCATCCGGAGGCTCCGGCTTTCTCAGTGTTGGTGTTGGTGTTGGTGTTGGATGTTGGTTATAGGGGTCGTACATTGTGGTGCTCCGTACCGTACAGTACAGTACATGACGGATTCTAAGCCGTTCAAATACTCAATCAATTCAAATAAAATAGTTCGGCGGTTACATAATAATGTATGGACATGTCATCCGACGATGTCATATACGGAATATGCATCATATAATGAAAACAGGAGAAGTGGATGCTAGGTATTGGAAATGATTTCAATTCCCCCTTGGATAAACTCGGGGAACCAGAATATTGGTGGATGGGCGCTGTTGGACGATGGAGGCTCTGCGGCTCTGTGGACAGGCACAAGACACAAGACGGAGCTCCCCC